>OZ026847.1:34517912-34822464 GCA_964023205.1 Lutraria lutraria
GCCATTCTCATGTTGGAAATTGTCAACCCATATCTCTACTCTGTACCATAGGGAAAGTTCTTGAAAGGGTAGTCTACAAGCATACCTTAAACCACAATAGTGACAATGATCTTCTCACCCTGCTTTAAATCAGGCTTTGTACCTGGTGACTCAACAGTTAACATAAACCAACTGGCTTATCCATACAACTTCTTCATTGAGGCCGTCGATTCCAGACCTGTATTATGCGACATAAGCAAGGCTATTGACTGTGTTTCGCATCATACTTTCCTCTTCAGACTCAAACATTTTGGGATTACTGACAGTCTTTTTAATTGGTTCTCATCTGATCTAAGTGGCAGTCAGCAAAATTTTGTTCTGCCTGATGTTCAATCAGAATGGAATGATATTTAAGCTGGGATTCCACAGAAGTCAATTTTGGGTCCCCTTATTTTCTTGATATTTATTAGTGACATTGTTTCTGACACCAGGGCAAACGTCCGTCTACTTGCAGATGACAAGTCTTTACATAGTTTGCAGGGTTCCATTAACTGCTTCACAAGCACTGAATTCTGACCTACAAACAATATCTCTTGAATAAAATTTGTGCCATTTTAATAGGTTCATTTTTTAGGAGGTGAATTTGGATTTTTAAAAGTTGTTGTTTCTTAATTACAAACACCTCATTAAGATAGCATGTAGTACCCTTATTTTAAATTAAATTATAGATTTTATAAAGCTAAGGAAAAATCAACTGCCTAAATATTTCTACAAAACTTTCTTCTTATGCCAGTAGTTATTTCTACTAGGTAAAATGTTTGAATTGACGTGAATTATATTTACATTTTTGTCATATTTTTGTAATTGAAGTGTTCTTTTTTAAAGTTCTAGTTATGCCCCCATTTTAAAAAAGTGGAGGTATATATTGCTGGTTTGCTCATGTCCGTCTTTTTTGCTCGTTGGTAATCAAACCTTGTCTGGCCAATTCGACTGTTTTGGCCTCTTAGGTCTTCACTTGGTTTGAAGGTTGGTCAAATACAGATAGATGACCCCTGTTGATAAGGTCTATCAATAGGTCAAAGGTCAACTATCCATTTGCCCTTTATGGGGTATTGGTGTTTCACAAACACCTCATTAAGTGAGCGTTAAAGTGCCCTTATTTTAATTTAAGGTATACCAAATACCTTAAATAAACTTATGTAGTTGATTTTTCTGAGCTTTATTCTCTAAGGGTATTTTCACAAAACTTTGTTTTCTTCTAGTAGTTATTTTTGTTAGTTACAATGTCATGATTTGTTTAATAATGATATTAGGATAAAACAGTATGTACCATCTTCACATAGGGAAAGCGACTCTTTTTCATTGGAGGTAGCTTAAAGCACATGATTAATAGGTTCCTTTCTTTACATGCCTACTTTTTACATAATGAAAATCATTTTCATCAAACTCATACGAGTACATGAAGAAAATATTTTGTGGATCTGTCTTTCTGTACTGTTACCATTAAACTTGTGTACACCAAATGTTTTACTTCTTTGTGTCCAAAGAATGTTGTGGTATCATTAACTTAGTCAAGGGTTTGATATTCACAAAGTCAAAATGCTTTAATGGTACAACAGTGTAAAGCCTTCTCCTTCTGGTGGTCTCACTATGGTATTTCACTGACTGGATATATACAGTGTAACTTCCATGAACGGTGACCTCTGAACTACAGCCACCTTCCTGTTACAGCCAGTATACTAACAACCCAGATTGAAGTTTTATTCTGTTTTCACCATCTCAGCAACAGTCACCTCCTGACAACAGCCATTCTTGTCCTTCTAATTGGTGGCTGTTGTACGGTTAATGCATTATGGTCAATAATGTCTATGTTATTCACAGTGTTAATATTATGCAACAATAACAATACATTAAATGTATTCCTACTCTGACCAGTACAGCTGTCTGTGTAAAAGGTAACATGAGTGACACTGATTGGTAATGATTTAATGTATTTGAATAAGTGTGTTCCAATTTCACAGGATTCTCCCTTTCTTAATGATAGCAGGTGGCAGCTCTTGCTACATACTTGACTCATTGAAGTCTCCTGCCTGTTTAAAAGTATTGCGAAGAGCATTTACCTTTTAGGGCAGTTTCAACTACTCAAAAAGAAAGACTTACAGTCACTTTCTAAGAAGTATGATCTTAAACATATTTCTTTCTTCTTTAGAGGGCTCAGTGCAACACTGTCATAACTTGTTCTTATTTCAATATGAGTTATGACACTGTTGTGTTGAAACCTAGAAATTTTGCTCTACATTTGTTCTATCATCTTCTGTATCATTTGCAGATATGAAAGCTCTGGCATTCATATAGTATCAGACCCGCCTCTGTGGTGAAGTGGTTAAGGTTGTTGACTTCAAATCACTGTAACCTCTCACTGATACTAGAGGGTCGTGGGTTTGAGCCCAGCTTCTGATCATGTCTCTTTATGTGAGAAAGAAGGCAGTTGCTTAAAGAAGATGGGAATCTAGTACTGGCTGTTCACGGGAATGACAATCAGATGAACTGTCTGCCACATATGACTCTTGACTGTTGAAAAGAGGTGTAAAACTCAAATAGACAGAACGTATCAAAGCCCAGTATGACTCAAAGTTCCCTTGTCTGTCTGCCTCAGATATTGTTTTCTTTACACTACACATTATTTAATGTGTTTGCTTTGCAGCAACTTTTTTCCCACTGACACTTTTGTAAGACAGTTGCATAAATTATCAGTGCTTCTTGATATTTTTCATTTATTTATCTGGATCTGCTTTCATTTTCCTTTGAACAATTTATGAATTTTGTATCAGAATCATAACTTGTTTTCAAGAATAATGTTATTTCTCTAATTCTCTTCTGACAAAATTAAACACTGTCAACACCAGACAATCAGAACATTATTGATACAAAATTGAAATATAATATGACTTATAAACACCAATATTGTTTTTCAACTGGAATAACTCCTGATAACTACATGCATTAGACAAACATCTGTTACTTAATTAATCACATCTTGAATTACCAAAATGTATGAAAAACACCTAAGTATTTCTGCATTTCTTACATGTTTTATTTGCATTTGTTGCAAACTGACTCTTAAAGAGTAACAAACAATGTTTTCTCTAAATGTCTTATAATTGTGCACATCCTGCAGAATGACTACAGCATTACCTATAAATTGGTATTTTCTAAAACGCTGTAAGTGCACATATGGCCTTTTGGCATTATTAATTCTTGTGTAAAAAAATCACTTACGACATTCTGGCAGTTAGTCCAACCCTCAAACTATCCGTTTACCTTTTAGGGGACATCGCTGTTTCCCAAACATCTCATAAAGATAGTGTTTTAGTACCTTTATTTAACTTAAGTTTAATAAAAACTTAGATTGCAGATATTTCCAAAGTTGATCACAAAACAAAGGTAAGGAATGCCTGAGTATTTTTATAAATTTTTTTTTTTTCCAGCAGTTATTTCTATTAGGTTAAATGTCTTTAATTGGCATGATTTGTATTTGTAATTTTGTCAAATTTTTGTAATCGTAGGGTTTCTGTTTTAAAGTTCTAGTTATGCCCCCACTTCAAAGGAATGGATGTATATATTGCTGGTTGACTCATGTCTGTATTTTTTGCTGTTGGTAAATAAATCAAACCTTGTCTGGCCAATTCGACTGTTTTGGCCTTTTCACTTGGTTTAAAGGTTGGTCAAATATAGATAGATGACCCCTTGTTGATAAGGTCTATCAATAGGTCAAAGGTCAACTATCCATTTGCCCTTTAGGGGGCATTGGTGTTTCACACAAACACCTCATTAAGTCAGCGTCGTTTTAGTACTCTTATTTTAACTTAAGATATGTTAAATGACTTTAAAAAACTTAGGTAGTTGATTTTTTTCTTAGCTTTATTCTCTAAGAGTATTTTTACAAAACTTGATTCTTATCCCAACAGTTATTTCTATTAGGTATAATGTCTTGAATGTTCATGATTTGTATAATTATGGTGTTAGGATAAAATAGTACCATCTTCACATAGGGAAAGCATGTCCCATTTCTTTGTTGGAGGTATTGGTTGCTAAGTAGATAATGATCAGGCAGTTTTGAAGTTACAGGCATTCCTTTCATCAGTCTCATACTTGAAGAAGATATTTTGTGGATCTGTCTTTCAGTACTGTTACCATTTAACTTGTGTCCATCAAATGTTTTACCTCATTGAATGCAAAGAATTGTTGTGGCAATATTAACTTAGTCAAGGGTTTGATATCCACAAAGTCAAAATGCTTTAATGGCACAACTGTGTATGCATGCATTCATCACTATACGAGGGGCTATCCAAAAGTTCGTGGACAATGTTTATAAAATGAATATTTCACAACAGATCTTTCTGATATTTATTACATGCAAATTTTAGTTCAATATGAGCCAGAATTCAAAATTTCATACAGAAAAAATGAAAAGTTACCATGCTATAAACAAACAAAGAACACCATGTCTGCAGATCTGCGGCCATTGTCAATAACGTCACGTCATAAACGTTAAAATGTGTCACACTTTACATGCATTTACGGTGGCACTTTACTCCATGAGAGAAAACTGCATCAAAGCAATCTTTCTCAATGGTGTACAAGTATGTCTGAGATGTTTTACGTAACTCATCAAAACTGTTGAAACGCCGTCCCTTTGAGCTCAGATTTCAACTGTGGAAATAAGGCGAAATCATACGGATAAGATCAGGCGATGATATGGGAATGTTGAAGAATCTTAACTTCCACCTGAATCTTCATTGTTGTCTGTAACTCACTGGACACATTTTCATGAAATATCATCTTGCCACAGTAACCATTCGATCACTATTTCATATGTAATGTTATGCAGCGGTCCCTGTTCACAACATAGTGAACAAGTTCAATGTCAGTTTTCCAGCTTTTGGTGATGCGTCATCCAGTGGTTGTGTCATCCCTAACCATCTCACGTCCTTTGCTAAACCTTATTGCAACTAGTGCATGAATGAGCAAGCCACCTTACGCTTTCCGGAAGCTTCTGACATCAATTCCATATTCTGCGTTGGTGTTTTACCGAAATTGAAACAGAATTGTATGATCGCTTGTTGTTTCATCTTGTCAACAGACGTCATTTTGGCATAGTATGACGCTAGGATTAAGGCATGTTATTCACTGCTGACACACCCAAACATTGGTTTGAAATGATGTCATTAATGGACAATAACGTCAAAATAACAAGGTTACATTTTAGTGCGTTTTTGATATTGCAAATGTTTGGGATTAGGTCTTAACAACAGAAAATAGTGAAGAATTTTGAGCTGCCGCACTAAACGGACACCAGTGTTGCCATAGTTACTACAATACCATAATTTTATTTGGATTGATAAAAGAAATGTGCAAATTGCAAACATTGAAATATAGTTTATCTGTTGCAAGTATTGGACTATTTAAACGTCAAATTTAGAAATTATTGAGGATGTCCACGAACTTTTGGATAGCCCCTCGTAGTAGTATAATTATACAGTAGCCTTCATGAACGGTCACCACCGAGCTACAGCCACCTTCCTTTTAAACCCAGTATACTTGCAACCCAGATTGACATTTTACTCTATTTTCACTCTCTCAACAACAGTCACCTCTTTAGAACAGCCAATTTTGTCCTTCCCAACTGATGGCTGTTGTAGGGAGGTTACAATGTACACAGATGAACATTTTTGCTGTTTCAATTGTAGCATGGATGGAATCACTGGTATGACCAGAGACAAGGCAGTATGGTCATTGATGTCTATGTTATTCACGGTGTTAATAGCATGCAACAATAACTATGAAGTAAACATAACTATCTATGTACAAATAAGAAACACTTGTTTGTTGCTCACATGACTGTACTAGAACTTTGAAAATGACAGCATCAAGGTTATTCAAATTCAATACCACCTTATATGATTACATGTATATATGTTATTATGAATGCATTAATGAATATTTTAGAACTAACAATTTTGAAATAAACAATTTCCTATCTAAGGAATCATCATTGTAAGAGTCTTTTGCTATGAAAGATTTCCACAGACCATGACATTTTATATAATGTTCTGATACATCATCAGTTTTAGCAGCTGTTGTAGCACTGCTAGCTCTTAATATATGAGTAACTAAGTTTTAACTTGGGGCAACAGACTTTAGCTTACTAAGGATACACTCTCTAGCCCTGGTGTGACTTAATTTTGTATTCTTTGGGTTCTTAACAAAAAGCATTGCCTTCCTGATCTACAAACTCAATAAAATAAAAACGTGTCTGAATCATAACAAAAATCGGCACTGTTCATATACCTCTGTAACACCACATCCAGACTTGCACAAGTAACACCTTTAACAACATAAGCATATTTTCCTTGTCTGTAAACATTAGTTTTACTTTGACTAACAAAAATCACGATGCCAAATTAATAAGTTTGTTAAGTTGGAAAAAAAACCACATACGATGATTAAATGAGGAAAACACACCGGATTCCTCTGTTATAGAACAAACAGAAACTATTATGACCGATATATTTATATGATTATGGGACTTTAAGGCTATTATTAGCATCGTGTGTCATAAAATTATTTCATTGCTAACATTTGAAAATTGACGGTTCTTCACCAAAGATGACATTATTGTCTCTACCCGAATTTACTCCCTCTGATATAGGTAATAATAACACCCCAAACATTGTTTAATTGATTAAAAACTTTTTCTGAAATTGACCAGTCTGAACATTTACTTAAAGCCCCAATAAGGCTTAAAACTGGTAATATTTTCTATCTACAAAGAATCTCGGGTCGCCATTCCTTCTTTGAGAAATAAGCAACTGAAAACGCTATTTAGTATTTTGTCCTCCGTACAAAATACTTAATATTGTTTACTTTTAAATTTCCCGAACAATTCCGAAAACTCTTCGTCAATGATTGGAAGAACGCACAAAATTCTCTGTAGTCTCCAAAAAGAGACGGAGATACAGTCGGAATACATTAGAACAGTAAACAAACTGGGCTTGTTATGTCAATCTTCAAGGAAAGATTATTTCACATATATGACAGTTTGCATGTGTTTTAATCACCCTTTGTGTTTATTATTTATCAGTCTTCAAATCAGTATTATCACAGATTTGTGTTTACTATATGAAGAAAATATGTCGTTTCGGAACCTTATTGTGGCTTGAAAATAATCTGCTCTTTTGTTGATTTTTCATGGAATCCAACAATCAAATCGTGTTGTGTTTTTCATAAAATTCATATTACAGTGCAACCTCTCCAAAGCAACACCCTTTGGGAGCATAAATAGTATGTTGTTGAGAGGTTGTTACTAGTGAAGTTAAATTAGTACATGACATGGGAAAAAAAATCATGCTGTTGTTGAAGGGAGGTTGTTGCTTCTGAGAGGGCTGCTCTGGAGAAGTTGTACTGTATTTTCAAACTTATTTCATGATATCTGTCATTATTGCTACCTAATCTAACAATATTAGTAATGTTTATTGTCTGTGAAGAATTTCGAATACATTTTGACTAGACAACAATATTCTGTACACAGCCTCTAAATCTTGCTAAGTTGAGTTTTTTCTTGCCTCGTCATCCTTCCAAGTAGCTATTAATTCTGACATGTATGTTTATCAATGATACTTATACCTACTTCAACAACCCTTTTTTTTTCAGTAAATGCATCTGAACAAAATTCATTTCTTACGTCTTGTATCTCACTCAGTGTTCAACCCTTTCAGGCTTGGATGAATACTGATCTTACCTCACCCATTTCCAGAGACGTAACCTATGACCTTACTTCACCTACTTCCTGAGGTGTGAATAATGAACTCACCTCACCCACTTTCAGGGCTGTGAATACAAACCCAACCTCACTAGTGTCTGAGGGTAATGATGCTGACCCTTCCCACCCATTTCCGGTGGGAGGGGTGAACATTCGCCCATCCCCACCCACTTCCATAGGTGTGAACTATGTACTAACCTCACTCACTTCTAGAAAACCAACTTCACCAGTTTCTGAGGGTATGAAAGCTGGCGGCCCCTTCCAACCCATTTCCATTGGGGGGGGGGGGGGGGGGGGGGATGAACACTTGCCCATCCCCACCCACTTTGGGTTGTGTGAACACTCTCCCATTCCCACCCATTTCCGGGAGTGTGAATGCTGATTTAATCTCACATGCTTCTGGTTGTGTGGGTGCTAAAACTTTCCTATCCCTTTTTTAGGGATGTGAATTCCGACAAAACCTCACTCACTTCTGGGGTGGAGGGGATGTAAACTGACCTACCTTTAAATATTATCATAACACATGTTATGTCATGTAGCATATTGTTTCTGGTTGTCTTAACCCTTTAAATCATCTTTGGAATGTTTATCTCCGTTTGCATAACCTACATAATCCAGATTATGGAACTGGAACTGTTTGGAACAATAAGAATTTGGTTTAACATAGCCGCCATGACCAATGTCACTTGCGTTTGAGTATATTATAAAATCTACATTTCTGTTATCTTCAATCTCCTACCTTTTAAGCTAGAGTATTCAAAGAATATGGTGAGCTTTTGCCATCGCCATCGCATTGGCATCAATGTCAGCATCAGTGTGCATATGGTGAAAGTTATGTATGCAAGTTATTATCATGCACATATCTCAGTAACCACTTATGGGATTGTCTTTAAACATCATTTAAGTGTCCAGGGGTATCAGACAGACAAGTTAGATAACTCTATCCATAAAATTATAAATATCACATCCTTCGCGTTACATTAGTGCAGAAAAATGAAATAAAATGATATTATTTCTTTGTCTGTTTCACTGTTGTACAGACAGTTTTTTAAATAAGTTTGTTTATTATCAACTGAGAAAAGTCAAGCATGCTGTCTATCCTCTCACTTATAATAAACATTTTATTTGATTGAAAATCCAAGTTTGATTAGACTTATATTAATTAATTTCTTACATCAGTGCTTGTATGAAAGCTCTTTTGATCTCTGAGCTACTCTCAAGGAATGTTATGACTTTATGAACTAATGAATGCCAATGCTTTATCACACATCTAACAATTTTGGTAAAAATATGACCTGCTGTTGCTAGTCCAAAAGGTAAAACATTGAATACAAAATATTTGTTTCCATTCTCTATTAGCCATGAGAACCCTAAATATCTTCTATTATATTTGCTTCTATCAATATGGTGATAAGTCTTTGATAAATCAAATACAAAAATGGAACTGAATTTGTCAAACATTTGGACCATCCTTAAAAAATGTTTGTTTGCAGTATCTTGACTCAGAAAATTTTCTGTGGGTAGGCAGGTTGGATTTTTTTGTACAATTTATATTTTATGTTTTACTCAAAATACATGTCAGAATGCTATTTTAATGAAAAAAAATTCTGAGAAGCCAAAAAAAATGGGTTGGTGCCTTTCTTAGTGAGTAGGTAGTGTTACGGCAAACAAAATATTTTTTTAAGGATTGCCTTGTTTTGCAGTATTAATGTCTTCAATTTTATTTTGAATAAATGTAAGTGTGGATTGATATGCCTACAATCGAAAACCATTCTTTCAGGTTTCACTACTCTATTATAAGCTACTGCCAAAGGATTGACTACTGTTGTTTTTTCTGATACTTCGGACACAACACCTTTTGATAACAATTTATTTATCTCTTTCTTTAAAAATTCTTCATTGTTTCTTGCAGTCATATTTTACACTATGCTTGTTCTAGGAAAATATCATAGGTTACTTATAACCATTTTCTATTGTGTCTAAGATACAGTATTCAATGTTAATTTGTTTCCATACTTCAACGTTGCATTTCAAATGCCCCAAAGACGGCTCAACAGACATAGAGCTTACATTTACCCTGTTGCAGCTTTCATTATTGCTGAATTTCTGGCTCTCTTCAGAGCTTATACATATTATATTTTCTTATTATTTACTTGCCCATGCTCAGCTATATTCGAGTTTAAATAAGTACCTGTCTATAGTTTGATTTCTTCAGCTGTGGACATTCCTGTAAATAAATTTTATCCATATCACACCAATAGGTCAATAAACATAGTCCAAGCTCGTTTATAGACCGCTATATATATTAGATAATATATAATACCTATGGAATGTTAATTATTTTTCATTATTATTTTGCTTGACTCGGGCCTATCAGTGTTACAAGGTCCTGTGCATAGACCCTGTCTACTTCTTGATACATTATTGTTGTGGTCATATCTCAACACAGTGATGTCTCAATCTATTTGATGGTCTCTTGTATGGCCAACTCCTTGTTTTAGATTTCTTTGCTTTCTCAGTTTTGGCCTTCTTGTTGGCTCTAGCTTCTGCTTTAATTATTCACCTCTCATCTTCACTGTCCGATGCTACGGGATTATTTCTGTATTCAGCAACAACCTTCCATCCACCTGCTTCTGTGGTCAAATGGTTAAGGTCGCTGACTTCAAATTACTGTAACCTCTCACTGATAGAGGGTTGTGGGTCAAGCCCTGCTACCGTCCATGTCTCTTTGTGTGAGAAGTAGGCAGTTGCTTACGGAGGATGGGAGTCTAATACTAGTTCTTCCCAGGAACAATGGTTAGGTGAGCTGTACGTCTCATATGGCTCTTGACTGTTAAAAAGGGGCGTAAAACTCGATATAAACAAACAAACAAACCTTCCATTCAAGCTTTGAGCTATCAGCCTATTGCATATAATTTCTCTTCTTTACTAATTCTTTGGTTATAATAAAACCATATGATTTGTAGCGTATGTATAAGTTTTAATTTCCGCTGATGAGCTTAATTAAGGCCAAAAGCCTGATATGAATTTTTCATGTTTAAATGTTTTATCATTAATTTTCAACATACAATTTGAAGTGTGTTGAATGTGCATCCTCTAATTCGTCATAGTCTGACTGGTTAAATCACTTTAACCCCTCACTGATAGACGGTCATGGTTGAATCACACTACCAACCATGTCTGTTTATGTGAGAAAGTAGGCAGTTGCTTACGGTGGATGGGAGTTATGTTTTGGTTCTTCCCAGGAATGATGGTTAGGTGAGCTGTCTGTTAGCATAATGACCATAATTTCAAGTTTGTAACATTTCCTGTAGCAGGTTTTACAATCTGTAACAATTGTATATTGTTTATTACATCTTCCACATCCCGCCATGGACCCTTACGCCAGCAGAAATTCACTTTGACCTCAGCTGTGACAACAAGCCAGACACAGACAGTGGCACTTTCCAAACCAAATACCAGGAACTGAAAGAAACTTACCATACACACCAACCCATTTATACTGATGGTTCTAAAGTAGGTGATGTTGTTGCAGGTGCAGCAGTATCTGGTAAGAGAGTTAAATGTTGTTGCAGGTGCAGCAGTATCTGGTAAGAGAGTTAAAAAATGTTGTCTTCCAGACAAGTTCTCTGTTTTTATCAGCAGAGATAAAGGCCATTGATCTTGCCCTTGATCTGAACATAATCATTTCATCATTTTCTCAGATATATTATGTGCATTACAGGCCCTACACAATATGAAATTTGAAATTCCCCCTGTCTGTGATATCCTTGAACGAATCTCTTGTCTCGATACATTAAAAATAAATCAACATTCTCCACCCTGGTTCCCTTTTTACAAACAATAACAACTGTCTTGTTTAAATTCACTGAATGTTGAAACAATTTAAACCAAATATTATTCCTGTATACACAATCAAAATCAATGAAAGAACAGTACATTTCTTTTTCTCGTTATGTAACATTTTGTCAATAATTGAGGACAAAACAAATATATACAATCTACAGTGCTTCCACCTTTTATAAAACCAAACTGATTCTTGGACAAAATATCGTTATTGTTGACCCATTTTCTCAATTGTATGTCAAGTATGATCAAGAAAATTTTAGAAAAAATGCTAGTCAAAGTAATCACCTGATAATTATTAACATTGGAATTATCTCCCTTCTTTGGTACAGGAATGATAACTCCCTTTGTCCATGAATCAGGATAAACATAATTATCATATGTATGCAGACATGGAGTAATTGAATTTGTTATTGTAATTAATTGCAATTTAATTATAATTGGCCGAGTAATTGAAATTAATGTGTAATTGGATGAATTTTTAATTACATGTAATTAAGATAATTAATTACATCATGAAAAAGTGTGTAATTAACAATTACATTTTAATTATTCTATACATGTATAATTCACTATATATTTCCTCATACTGTATGTTACATACCTGAGAGAATAAAGTTCTGTTCTGTTCTGTTCTGAAAATTAAAGGTCTGTCACTTTAAATTTAATTAGTGACATGATACAAACAGTGCATTAATCCTAAGCTGGAAAATCTATTATCACTTATTCTCACCCATGACTGATTGTATACTGTCTACTGCCAGAGGGGTGTGTTTTCTAATGAAGAAGAATCATCTCAATTATCAACTTGACACCTGTTAACAGTTTACCATGATGTTTTGTGAAATGGCTACCAGTAAATTCCTAAATGCATATAAGGTTTTAGACGCAAATCAGGCAGGATTTAGGAAAGATTTTTCGTGCCAGGACCACATATTCACGCTTCATTCAATTATTAATATACTGAAGCAAAGAAAACGTAAATTGTACTGTGCATTTGTTGATTTTTCTGCAGCCTTTGATAAGGTGGATAGAGTGAGTCTGTGGCAAAAATTATGTAATTATGTCATGCTGCCCCATTGACTTCCAATGCTGCCTTAACGCGTTTAATGAGTATTGTGACAAGTGGCATCTAACAGTCAACTTAAGTAAAACTAAAGTAATTGTCTTCGGTGCTAGGAATACCCAAAATTTCGTCTTTACGCTTGGTGAAAATCATGTAGAGATAACAGACACTTATCAGTATCTCGGGGTAACTTTTTCTAATTCAGGCTCCTTCTTACATGCACGCAAGCATGTTGCGCAACAAGCCAAAAAAGCTGTATATCAATTGTCCATGAAGGCAAGGACTTATATACATATATGGATTCGCAACTTCCGTATTAACAGTTAAACGTAATCAAATCCCGCGTTTATAACATGTGAATCAACGGGATTTCATACTCATGTTTACAATAGAGAAAATACGAAAATATCCGTGTTGATCCGAATGTTAATAACAGCGAAAACATCCATGGTATTCCGAATGTTTAATCTCGGAGACGAAAGGATTATAATAGATGTCCGCCATCTTGGAATTTGAAATGTTCGACTGATGCCTTTTTCAATGCTTAAACTTTGTGGATTATAAATGTATCTCAATATCTTTAAGGAATTTGTTGCATCCTTTACCAATTTCCCGTGCCCAATTGCCAGAGTTTTTTTTAGTATAATCAAATTCGTAAACACCCGATTACAGCTGTCGGACATTGCCGAGTATATAGCAATGCATTGTGGGATCGTCAAACGATATCGTTTGAGCTTTTTTATAGCAGTTGCGAATCCATGTATGTATATAAGTACTTGATGAAGGCAAATAATGCTGATTTACCAGTCGACCTTTCCCTGAAATTATTTGCCATATAGTCCTTCCAATACTCACATATGGTTCTGAGGTTTTCGGTTTTGAGAACTTGGATCTGTTAGAATCTGTTCATAACAACTTCTTAAGAAAACTACTTAAGGCGCGTAAAAGCACACCGACTTATATCCTTCACGGGAACTAAACTGTTACCCTATTTATGTTGTTATACAAAGTCGCTTAATAGCTTTCTGGTCCCGCATGATAAATGGTGACAGAAACAAACTGTCATTCCAGATATATAATTATATGTTGCACCAAACAAATACAAACTATAAATGGATAAACAAAATCAAATCTATCCTTGATTCGGTAAGACTATCAGAGATTAAACCAGTTCTCATCTACAGTACCTGTTAACATTCATAAATTGGTAAAACAAACCTTAGTAGATCAGTATATTCAGGAATGGTCGGGCCTCAAAGAATCCTCAAATAAAGCGAAGATCTATATGTCGTTTAAACAAAAGTTCTGCCTTGAAGAATACTTTTATGTTCTGCCTCAAAGTGATGCATTAACTATGTTCAAATTTCGTAGCTGTAATCATAAGTTCCCCATTGAGAGAGGACGCTGGGATCATACTGTACTTGAAGATAGGAAATGTCGCATGTGCGATACTAACGAAATTGGCTCTGAACGGCACTACGTTCTATCTTGTCCGACATTCCGCCGCAAAAGAGAGTCTTATCTAACAAATATTGGTATTAATCTGAATGAAAGCGAACACTGTTTTAATTCTCTGATGTCAAATACATCGCGACATGTTCTTATTCAATTATGCAGATTTGTAAAAGTTATCATGTCACGTTTTTATTAAGATGATTTAACGCTAATCAACATGTTCATAACATTGTATATTAAATATTTAACCGTCAAAGCGCAAATGTATTGAAAACGTAACATCTTTATATTTATCACTCAGTCTCGTGTAAACGTAGTTATATCGCTTTACCGCTTATTGATGGTTAAAAAAAGTAGTCCATCATCGCGCGTTGTAAACGCCTATCGTGTGAACGTATTGAGAGAACTCGATTTTGTTACAAAACGGCGGGAAAACAATACGTGACTTGACATGAATCTAGTCTTTATATGTAAATTGCTTGTATTTCATCTAATTAGTACGGACACGAAATTATATACTTGTATAATTATATATATGCATTTGTTTGCTGTTGTTTTGTTTGATTAACAAATATAGTAAATGATAATTCATGACTCATCTATGTATAAGATACTCCCCCAGTCTAATCTAAACAGACACATGTATCACGTTTATTTTTTTTTTCTCTTCTTTATTCATTGCTGGATTGTACCTGTTTATACAAAAACTTATGTAAATATCTTTTGTTGATTTAGTTACCCATGCAATATGTACAACATATCTGGGAAAGAAATAAAGGATTTGTTCTGTTCTGTTCTGTTCAATTGAATAAATATTTATTATAACCATTCACAAGATTAAATAAGATCCACATCATTAAATTATAATATCAATAGTGTACAAATAATTTCTGTGTATGTCTACTTGTTGCAAACTTGGGAAAATATGCTCTGAAGTATGTATTGTCTGCACGGGAGCCAGTGACAACAAAGTCAAACATCGGTCATCTGGGGTCAAAAACTAGGTCACGAGGTCAAATCCTAAGAAAACTTTGTCTATGCTGTAGATGCCATGGTTTTGATTGGATCTTCACCAAACCGTGTCAGAATGTTTGTCTTTTTTATGTGTAGGTGTAGTTCTAACATGGGTCATCTTTGGTTAAAAACTAGGTCACAGGTTCAAAACAATGTTTTAATGAGTACACAATGATTGTCATGTGAGCGATATAGGGCCATCTTGGCCCTCTTGCTTTTGAAACTAGCCAAGGCACTAATTTTTGTTCTCATAGGTTACTAATTATGTTTCACTGATGGCTCCAAATCCTTTCCCTTTGTAACTGCATAATCTGGAAAAATAAAAGGCTTGATATAATGAAATATGATTCAATAATTTTTATTGAGTGTTCAACACATAATATAGTTCTTGTATTCAGTTGAGATCATATCATTAGAGCCTGCCCAGTTAGCTCAGTCAGGTTAGTGTTGGTCTACTGATCAAATGGTTGTGAGTTCAAACCCCTGGCTAGGCGCACACTGTCCATGACAAATTTGACTGAAGATATTACATCTTATGTTGAATAATTGAATAATGACATTATGTGAGTAACTTGGCAGACTTGCTTGCAGATAGAATGTGGTTAGTACTGGTTAAGGCCTAAATGAAGTCCAGTGAAGCTGGTTAGGATAACTCAACTGAAATAATGTTGAAAATGGTGATAATCTGATTAAATAAATAAGTTGATCATCATCGAGAGGCATTTAATTACAATGTAGTATAAGTAGCATTGGTATTACAAATGACAAGAAGTATAACTGGAGCACTTGCTAATGCTCATATGAAATATTAAAGCTTGGTAATGCTTCTTAAAGACAATTAAAACTAGTTTATTGGCAGACTTTAGATTTGCTTTCATAACCTGTTTGTTGATCCCTTCTTTCCCATTGGCTCCAGACAAGTTTCCACAGGTGAACTAGCTCATTATTTGTATAAAAAGTGGACATCAGGTGTAGCAAGCAATTGCTGTACCATTCATCTTCTTGCCATTGATGTATCATTTGTCTTCTTGCTATTGCTGTTCCATTCGTCTTATTGCTTTTGCTGTACCATTCGTCTTCTTGCTATTGCTGTACCATTCGTCTTCTTGCTATTGCTATATCATTTGTCTTCTTGCTATTGCTGTACCATTCGTCTTCTTGCTATTGCTGTACCATTCGTCTTCTTGCTATTGCTGTACCATTCGTCTTCTTGCTATTGCTGTACCATTCGTCTTCTTGCTATTGCTGTACCATTCGTCTTCTTGCTATTGCTGTACCATTCGTCTTCTTGCTATTGCTGTACCATTCATCTTCTTGCTATTGCTGTACCATTCGTCTTCTTGCTATTGCTGTACCATTCGTCTTCTTGCTATTGCTGTACCATTTGTCTTCTTGCTATTTCTGTACCATTCGTCTTCTTGCTATTGATGTACCATTTGTCTTCTTGCTATTGCTGTACCATTCGTCTTCTTGCTATTGCTGTACCATTCGTCTTCTTGCTATTGATGTACCATTCGTCTTCTTGCTATTGATGTACCATTCGTCTTCTTGCTATTGATGTATCATTTGTCTTCTTGCTATTGCTGTATCATTTGTCTTCTTGCTATTGATGTATCATTTGTCTTCTTGCCATTGATGTATCATTTGTCTTCTTGCTATTGCTCTACCATTGTCTTCTTGCTATTGCTGTACCATTTGTCTTCTTGCTATTGATGTACCATTCGTCTTCTTGCTATTGATGTATCATTTGTCTTCTTGCTATTGATGTATCATTTGTCTTCTTGCTATTGATGTATCATTTGTCTTCTTGCTATTGCTGTACCATTGTCTTCTTGCTATTGCTGTACCATTTGTCTTCTTGCTATTGCTGTACCATTGTCTTCTTGCTATTGCTGTACCATTTGTCTTCTTGCTAACTACTCTTATTTCCTTTGAGTATACATCAACTCCATCATCTAAAACAATCAAAACTGTGATTACAAAAATAATAATATTTATATTCATTATTATACTTTTTTGGTTAATTAAAGACAGGGGTGACAATATTTCCATTATATCAGGAATTTCAGATTTATCTGTCCTGAAAGAGCTATGATTTCTGAGCACACTAAAATTGTTCAAAATATCTCAAGGAATGGCAAAGTCATGGTCAATCTAATCTGCTGAAGGATTTTCTATAGTCAGAACTGAGATAAATATGGAAACAATGTGGTTGAAGGCTTCTTATTTGCAAAAGTGGTCAACCACATATGATTTTCAGGCTCTATTGACACTCCTGTTAAAAGAGTAGTATGGCAATACACAATACTGAAATGAGCACACAAACAAGCCCTTAATGGATGATTCTTAAGGAAGAGGAGATACGAAGCAGTAAAACCATCAGAGATTCTAAATCATAAGATTTAATAGAATTTTTGGTCCAATAAAAACAAATGCTTAACTGAACTATAACCATTACTTTCTGCCATTTCCTTTGGTGTGACACCAGCTCTCGGCTGACCATTCATTTGTGTCACCCATTCATCTGTTCCAACAAGTACAAAATATCTAATATTGTTATTTACAAGAAGTAATCAGAATTTGGTTTGGTTTAATTTTCTTAAATCAATTCTGTAAAATATTCTTACTTATTGCTATATTTTGCTGAAGTTCAATTTGAATCAACTATTTCATATTATAATCAGACAAATGGCTCAATTTCTGTTTCTTTTTATTCGAAAAAAAACTAGAGCTTTGTCACATAAGTGACTAATACTAATTGAATCAGCTGCAGTATATAACTTAAATATGTTTAAATTAGAAATAATCCCACTGAAACAAATGAAATCAAACAAAACAACTATGAATTAATAATCTGGTTTTCATCACTTAGTTTTCTATATGTTAAAAAAAGACTGGCATATATCTGCTTTTCTCTTGGCTGTTCTTTAATGACTTGATCATTGGAAATCTGTTGAAATGGGTGAATGGATTTATCAAGTGGCTTATGGCTGGTAATTTTGGTATTGTTGGTGTTGCAATGTGGTGAACTTGGTTGGACAATATTGTTGACTGAAGATGAATTGTTGAAGAATTGTTTTCATGGAATGAAGATCAGGTAGACATTGTGAAACTTACAAACAAAGGTCAGCCAAAGGAAAGACAAAATGTGGCCTTTATTGACAGGTAACCTTTCTTTGAAGGTCATTTTGTTCTAAATAACAGTTTTTAAAAAACTGGCCTTTATTCAAAGGGTGAGCATTATTCAGAGTTAGCTGCTAGCACAGGTATGACTGTATTATCTAATTTACAAGCTGCTAAGATTTAAATACTTAGTCTTATATGATAATCAAAGGCCAATTTATACTACAACTGATAAAAATTATAATGATACTATTACAGTTCTTCTATTTTACTGTAAACAAATAATGAAGATATCTTTTCTTTTAATTTTGAGAGACTATGAATGTCTTTAGGTTATTTTCTGATAAAGGCTTATGTGACATAAATAGCTTTAATGAGTTTAAAGTTTGAAAAGGATATAAGGCAATTAAATCATTAAAACAAATATTTAAATGAACACATAGCACCATTTTATTTATAATATCCTTACGCCACATGTGAGAAAGACCTGACTCTGTGGTTGAGTGGTTAAGGTTGCTAACTTAAAGTCACTGTCACTGATAGAGGGTCGTGGGTTCAAGCCCTGAGCTTCCAGACTTTGTCTCTTTATGTGAGAAAGTAGGCAGATGCTTACGGAGGATGGGAGTTTTTTTACTGGTTCTTCCCAGTAACGATGGTTAGGATAACTGTTCGCCTCATAATATGACTCCGACTGTTGAAAAGGGGCGTAAAACTCAATCAAACGACCGTTATTTTACCTGCCTCTAAATGCATCTAGTGATTTGAGAAATGCAGCATTTTCTTTAAAACTAATCTCTTTATGCCTTTGTTCTCTTCCTTCTCTCTTTCTTTGTTTTTCTATTAAGAGAAGGCCTTGAAGTAAAAGCATCGAGATATTGTTATTTAAAGAGGAAAAAGGTGGTTGAACCCTTAGAAAGGGGAAAAATTCATCCTGTGGGGAACAGTAACATGACGACATATATGTATCATCAATAAATAATGTTGATGGTTACTGACATAAAGTTGTTGCTCTAGAGAAGTAAATAAACAGTTAAATCATGTAGTTGGAAAAAACATGCTGTTGTTGAAGGGAGGTTTTTGCTCAAGAGAGGGCTGCTCTGGAGAGGCTGTACTGTTTATACTTCAAAAACATACAATTTAACAAATTAATGGCTATTCTGAGCATAATTAGTGTTTAAAATTAACATTTATACTTCATGTTGCCCTTTAGTGAGACCCTTAATCTCTTAAAATGGTTCCTCTCTGTACAAATCCAACTTCCTTTGGTGCACTGCAACAGTGGAATTGGAACCAGTTTATTAATCTCCAAAACTTCACGCAAGTTTTCAATCTTGAAGAAAAGTGTTACTTCATAATCTACACCAGTCAAATCCACCTGCCTACTGGTAATGAATTAAAGTATGTGAGTAAGCATATTTAATTTCATAGGATCCTCCCTGGCCCTCACTTTTTGTTCATAAGATAGCTGAGGTAGCAAGGTGATTTTTGGGGTTATACTGGAGTCACCTTGTCCTTCTGTCTCGATATACAAATCTGTTGTCCGTTGATGGATTTAAAAATATTTGGCAGAAATGTTCATTTATATGTGGCAATGTCTCTCTTGCAAGATTCAATTCTATACCTCCAAGATCAAGGTCGCACTTGGAGGTATAAAAAGGTAAAAAATCAGTACTTTCTTTCGTTTCTGCTGAGTAACTTTGTCATTTAAAGGTAAAAAATTTGGTTTATTTTTTCGTGTCCGCTCTGTCCTTTGTCATGTATGGGTGGATTTCTGAAGTACCTGACAGACATGATAACACTATTTTGTGAAAGACCTCCAAGGTGAAGGTCACACTTCGCGGTTAAAGGTATGAAATCAGTACTTTTTTTTCATGTCCACTTGGTAACTTTATGTCTCGTCAGTAACTTATCTATTTATGGATTTCGGAAATACTTGGCAGAAATATTCACCAATATGTGGGGCTGTGTCACGTGTAAGAACCCTGGAGGGTAAAAGTGCTTCTAGAAAGATACCAAGTTTGCATTCCTAAGTAATACAGTGTGGACAACCCATGTGACTTGCTATTACAAAATGGGTATTGCGGCGGTAAGCAGGAGAAAATAAGCTATGAGTATTTTATTCCAAAATTGATTTTCAAGAAAAACATAGCGCATGCTAAGCAGAAAAATGTGTATGTTCCACGTATATCTAACTGAGGGCCGGGCTGAGGCGTCGGCTCCTGGATATGTGTCAGTGGGGAATAAGCTTGTTCTGCCGACAGCCCCGATTGTATCCAACACCTCGGCTGCACAGTGTCTTTGTTGTTGGTACCTCTTGTATATAAGGGTACCAAATGTGTGTACGTCTTGGAATCAATCACAACTAGTCCCATTTAATATTTTCATTATCTTTATTCATTCACAGCAAAATGTTAATATTCTATTCCAATAAATGTAGTTGAGAAACCAGGGTACTGTTTTACTAACATACTTACGCTAGCGTAACTCAAAGATTTGCGTAAGTTTAACGTAAGTGCTTATGATCTACATAAATGCGTTTTACTAACAGAATCTGACGTAAGTTTTAGCGTAACTTTACGTCTGCTCGCACCGACCGTATCTATTTATGTAAAGATGGCCGCGCTTTACAACAGAAGGAGAATGCAGAGGGAATTTAGGGAAAGGAGGGATTTGGCAGATTTTAGAGACGGAGAAATTGTATCAGAATACAGACTGGACAGAAGATTGATTGGTGATGTATGTGATCTTGTGGAAGATGATGTGGCCCCGAAGACGAGAAGGTCTCATGCTATACCGTGTTTAACAAAGGTTTTAGTCTTTTTTATATCCTATTTTTTCATTATATGTCAATATAGTTGATAAATAGAAATGAAATGTCGTTCAACGAAAATAGCCTACTTTCTTAACCCTAAGTCTTGATCCGCCTCTGCAACTGACATGATTACTTCGGTTATCTCCTGTACCTACTGCATCCTTGACCTTAACGGTGTAAACAATGAAAATCGATGTGAAGTTACGAGAAAATTACGGATTAAATTTACTTTCTTTGCATCCAATAGTGCCCGTAATGTTGACATTTGCTGTTTAGCATCACTACTTTCTTGCGAAAACCATGTATTCTGTTATGACTGTCTATTTAACATTTAAATTACGTTCAATGTCAGAATTTTGGGTCATCCGAAATTTTGACTGACTTCTTTTACTCAGTGATAATCTAAGTTAGACTTTGTGGATGGACTGTCTTGTTCTGAACCATTTTGTGGTTGTTGTACAACAAGAAGATTATTTTCCGGGATGTGTTGAAATAGGAAAATGCAGAAGTGACAGTCATATTGTACCATGTAGAACACAACAATTTTTAAACAAAGCTTAGATATTTTCAATGGCCAAATGTTTGAGTTGACATGCAGATAGTTAACAAACAATATGAAATATTATAAGCAAAATGTATTCTGGATAGTGTCAGTTCATGATGGCAGTTGTTTTTCTCTCAATATGACAAAATCACAGTGGAATATGCTGTAATCCATGCAATGTTTTAAAATGTTTCTTTCCCTGGGTGTCAATTACTCAGAAACAAATATAATGAGTTGTCAGTGCTTATCTGCAGAATACATTTGTTTAAAAATTAACTTGACTATGCTGTTCAGTTATAAAAATTAATTTATTATAATACTAATCATTTTCATTTAACCTATTCATGATATATATTTAAACATATTTACTGCTGGATTGTGTATTCTTTTTCATCATTTATCAAGTTCAATGTTGATTCATTAGTTATAAATATAAATGAAATATTTCGTTATGATAAAAGTTGTAACATTCTTAATACTGTGTATTTTGTTCCTTAAATGATGGGTCGTCATTAGACTGATATATGAAAGATACACATTGAAGTAATTTTCAGATTGAATTCTTAATTTATGACATTACCCGTATCAATCTGATCAAGATAGTAATGTAGTCACAAAGAGAACACGCTATACGAAAAATTATTTAAGGATGTCAAATTTAGTGACAAGATCTTAAAGGGGCATGCCCTGGAACTGCTGTGTCTTGGGTTTTATACACCAAAAATGCGTTTGTCACTTGTAAAAACAATTATTACCGAAAAGTCAAAGAAGAATGTGCCTTCAAAAATGGCCCTATAACACGCGCGTGGGTATTTATATGCCGGTTTAAATAAAAGGCTTACAAGCCTTTTATTGACGACAACGATATTTCCGATTCGTCTGAGAATTTAACTTAGCGTGCGCGCTGCCTTTCAAGCAGCAAAACAATGATATTTACCTATAATTGATCGATAGATAAGCTTTATGTCGCAAACAATGAACATGACATGAGCAATACTTACCATTTCACAGTTTGTTGACATTTTTTCCGCTTTTAACAGATCCCGAAAGGGTCGAGTTATGAAAATGACGAATATTTTCTAAGGCGTAATCGGCAGGTTTGGTAAATCTTGAAATGTGTATTTTGAGTCAAATAGCGGGACATTTCGTAAATATTTTACAGGACTTTCATTAACTGATTTAGGCATTCAAATGATACCAATTTGATGTATATTCGAGACACTTCAGTTCCAGGGCATGCCCCTTTAAGAACTAAAAATGATATGAAGGATTGAATGGGGTCTGCAACCCGCTTGCTTATTAATATGCTACAATTGTATGGACAATTTTAAAGGAAAATGCTGCAAACACCAAACTTCAATTCTTCATAACTTTTTATTTTTTCAGATATTGTCTGTAATGTCAAAATTTGAACTACTAATTTGAATACTCGGTATTTAACTGATGTTGCCAGTGATCAGGGATGATATATTATATGTGATATAGTATCACTGTACTGATTTATAACTTGTAATTTACATACATCTTACAAACTACCTAAGTTTACTGTTTTACTGGGTTACAGTGTCAGCTGACTGTTTATGCCTAACTAGAACAGGCAAATACCCAATATGACATCATCTGAACACATTACATTACCATCATCATAATTGAAATATGTAAGGCATCGGGAGAAATGGATAAATTCTTGTTTCGCCTGTACATGGTTGTTTTATCACTGCACATCTATTTTTCACATGTAGGGGAAGGGGCATTTTCTTTAATTTTGGGGAAAAATAACTCATAATTTTTGCAAATGGTGAAGAAAAAAATTGACAAGGGGAAAACTGCATGATTTTAAAGAACAAACACACATCTGTGTATCTTGAGAAAAGAAATAATTTACATACTACCCAGGAAGGTTGAAGCGTACATATAAAAGGTAGGACATATTTATATATATTATGCTAAAGATTGGTTTCTCTTCAAAAAATCTACTTTGATTTGTGAATTAATTTGTGATTATTATTGAATTTCAGGTTCTAGTGACATTGAACTTTCTAGCGAGAGGAGATTTTTGTTTCAATGATGGTTTAACTCATGGTATTAGTAAAAGCTCCGTGTGTAGAAGTGTATGGGAGGTATGTATTGAAGTTTGAAATCTTAACACTATTAACAAGTAGAAAGAAGTAAACATGTTCAGCATCTTTGAAGATTGAGTAATATACTTATTTTGTCATGAGGACTCATCAATATGAAACTAGGTGGCTATTATTTAGACCAAAAATATATTAAGATTTTTTGTTGATATTGAAGTGATAACATTTAATTAATCATTTTACATGTTCTGTAGGACATGTAGTTCTTCAAACTTTAACTTAATGTGTTTTCTTAGGTTGTTGCGTCTATAGATAGACGTTTGAATAACATCAATTTTCCCACAACAAGAGAAGCAATAGTGGAAACCAAAAGAAACTATTATAACATAGCTGGATTGCCAAACTGCCTTGGAGCAGTTGATGGAACACTTGTACAAATTCTAGCTCCGAGACAAAATGAAGAATCGTATGTGTGCAGAAAAGGTTATCATAGCATTAATGTACAGGCTGTTGTGGGGGCAGATATGAGGTAAGGTTAATTTGCAGTTAGCATGTAAAATAACTTTCTTCTCTAATTTTGCTATACTTTTGAATTAAAATATAAACAAGACATTAATTTTGTCACTTTGAAACTCATTTTCAATTTAAATTATTTGAAAATGTGTTAAATCCATTTCAGCTATATTTCAGCTTCTGTATTTTAATATCAGTCCGAAAATGTTTTAATCTGAATATTTTTAAGGAAACTTAAAATGTTGCATATGCTAATTTTTAATGGTGAAATTTGTAACCATACAGATTTACTGATGTTGTTGCTAAGTGGCCTGGTTCCACACATGATTCCACCATATTCAACAACTGTGGTTTGAAAGCATGGCTAGAGGAAAGTGACAATGGGTGGTTGATTGGTGATTCAGGATATGCTTTACATCCCTATCTCATGACACCAAAGGTAAGATAGCAGGCAAGAACAAAAATTAGCATTTTCAACAATAATTGCAGTAAATATACAGTCAACAAAATTTTTTGTAATACCATTCATTTCAATTAAATGGGATACTTTTATACTCTCCGATGTTGCGAGGTATGAAAGCTTACAATGTAATATCCATATTGCAGATTTTATGTATTCAGTACATAATGAATGAGATTTATAACCTTTAGTATGTGCATTTTTCAAATGCAATAAAAAAACAAGCAATGGTAACTGGTTGTAAATTTCATTTATTTTATCTTAAATATAATGAATAATAATAATCAGATCAATGTACATGGTAACAAAACACATAAAAATCACAGAAGCTTAGCATAACACCTTGTTAGAAAAAAGCTAAAAACAAATCAATGCAATGCAAAATGCAAAATATCATTTATATATGTAAATTGGCTATCTCCTCATTGGTGTTACCTTCTTGACTTTACCTAAGTATTTCTTTTGTTACACTTTGTTGAAGAGTAACCAAATATATATAATAAAATAATAGCAGTTATAGATTTCTACATTCACTTGGTTTTTAGCTCACATGTCACAAAGTCTGTCTGTTTGTACCAGTCTTTGACCTTTCCTATAAAATCAAAACGCTTGCACCTACATCCATCAAACATTACCTGTATTGTTACATTCAGAAGGCTCAAGTAACCTTGAATATAACACAAAATAATCATTTTAAGAGGTATAATCTTCAGTACTGTTTTGTTTTTGACAGAATAACCCTCAATCTGTACAAGAGGTCAGATACAACAATATACACAGTCGTACTTGGATGGTTGTCGAAAGAGCATTTGGCTTGCTGAAGTCCAGATTTAGGTAAGACTGTTTAATTGTTATACATCCTGAACATCTCATGCTACTTTGACATAATAAAACAATTTAATTTTTGCTGTTGCTAAAGTTGAAAATGGGAATTAGTCCTGACAAAATTATATATACACTGTATAAAAAATCCAAATTACCACAACTTTGAAAAACTACCCCTATGAAGCAGACATAACTATGCATGAGAAGACTTGGTATTAATCATACATGTAAAGTTATATTAGATGCCCTCAAGTTGCTGAAAATAGCCGGACAACTTTAGTGTACATGCACTGAACTAAAAAGGGTCATAACTATGTGAAAATCTAATGAAATCCATTACAACTGAAATAATTCCTCATATGTCATAATTATCAAAAATTCACAATGTTTGACAACCAATTATATATTCTCTGAAAATAATTTTAGAACTAATTTCTATTATTTTCACACAATAAACTACATTTTTAGCTCACCAGAGCACGAATGTGCTCAGGGTAAGCTTTTGTGATCGCCCTGCGTCCATCGTGCGTCGTTACAAATACGTGGCGTCCATGTTTACTTAAAACAACATCTCCTCCTACACCGCTATGCCGATTGCAACAAACTTGGCTGGAATGATCCTTGGGTGGTCCCCTTTCAAAGTTGTTCAAAAAATTAAATTTCATTAAAAATTCTGGTTGCTATGGCAACAAATTTAAAAAACTTAAAAAATCTTCTTGTCTGCAACCACAGGGCCTAGAGCTGAGATATTTGGTATGTAGCATTGTCTAATGGAACTCTACAAAGATTGTTCAAATTATTCCCCTAGGGTCAAAATTGGCTCCGCCGCGGGGGTAACTTGATTTTACATAGACTTATATAGGAAATTTAAAAAATCTTCTTGTCAAAAACTACAATGCCTAGAGCTTTGATATTTGGTGTGTAGCATAGTCTAGTGGACCTCTACCAAGTTTGTTCAAATAATTGCCCTAGGGTCAAAATTGGCCCCGTCCCGGGGGTCACTTGATTTATATAGACTTATATAGGAAAATTAAAAAAATCTTCTTCTCCGAAACCGCAAGGCCTAGAGCTTAGATATTTTGTATGTGGCATTGTCTAGTGGACCTCTACCAAGTTTGTTCAAATTATGGCCCCGGGGTCAAAATTGGCCCTGCCCTGGGGTTTATTCTATTTTATATAGGAAAATTTAAAAAATCTTCTTCTCCGAAACCACAAGGCCTAGAGCTAAGATATTTGGCATATAGCATTGTCTAGTGGACCTCTACCAAGTTTGTTCAAATTATTGCCCTAGGGTCAAAATTGGCCCCGCCCCGGGGGTCACTTGATTTATATAGACTTATATAGGAAAATTTAAAAAATCTTCTTCTCCGAAACCGCAAGGCCTAGAGCTTAGATATTTTGTATGTGGCATTGTGTAGTGGACCTCTACCAAGTTTGTTCAAATTATGGCCCAAGGGTCAAAATTAGCCGTGCCCTGGGGTTTATTCTATTTTATATAGGAAAATTAAAAAAATCTTCTTCTCCGAAACCACAAGGCCTAGAGCTAAGATATTTGGTATGTAGCATTATCTAGTGGACCTCTACCAAGTTTGTTCAAATTATTGCCCTAGGGTCAAAATTGACCCCGCCCCGGGGGTCACTTGATTTATATAGACTTATATAGGAAAATTTAAAAAATCTTCTTCTCCAAAACCACAAGGCCTAGAGCTAAGATATTTGGTATGTAGCATTATCTAGTGGACCTCTACCAAGTTTGTTCAAATTATTGCCCTGGGGTCAAAATTGGCCCTGCCCTGGGGTTTATTCTATTTTATATAGGAAAATTTTAAAAATCTTTTTCTCCGAAACCACAAGGCCTAGAGCTAAGATATTTGGTATGTAGCATTGTCTAGTGGACCTCTACCAAGTTTGTTCAAATTATTGCCCTAAGGTCAAAATTGGCCCCGCCCCGGGGGTCACTTGATTTATATAGACTTATAGAGGAAAATTTAAAAAATCTTCTTCTCCGAAACTGCAAGGCCTAGAGCTTAGATATTTTGTATGTGGCATTGTGTAGTGGACCTCTACCAAGTTTGTTCAAATTATGGCCCCGGGGTCAAAATTAGCCCTGCCCTGGGGTTTATTCTATTTTATATAGGAAAATTTTAAAAAATCTTCTTCTCCGAAACCACAAGGCCTAGAGCTAAGATATTTGGTATCTAGTTTTGTCTAATGGACCTCTTTTAAATCTGTTCATATAATGGCCATGGGATAAAAAACGGCTCAGATGGGTCACTTGATTTTACTTAGACTCGTATAGAAAACTTCAACAATGTTAATCTCCAAATGACCTTTTCTCCTGGTGAGCATTTATAGGGCCATCATGGCCCTCTTGTTCAAATAATGTACTAATAATGCATATAGTTATTTGGAGTGTTGAACACATTGATAGTTGTATCGTAAGTTTGGGGTTAATTATTTTGACTACTGAAATTATTCTTATAGGTGCCTGCACAAGACTGGTGGAGCTTGTAGTATGTGCCAAGTTGCACAACTTGTGCCTAGACAATAACATTGTTTTCAATGGAAATCAAGTTCAGCCAGAAGGAAATAATTATAATGCACCACTCATGAACAATGGGAATGCTGAAAACATAAGAAGAAACCTGATTCAACGGTTTTAACAGCACTAACGCTTAGGGTGAGCTTTGACCGGTATTGCAAAACTTTACTTTGTGAACAAACTAGGGGCCAGTTTTTTGGCTCAATTTTCGCAAAATTGGGTCAGAACGTTAATATCAATAAAAACTCGGACAAGTCCGATATTGGGCCATTTGGGGGTCAAAAACAAGGTCACCAGGCCCCAAATAAGGGAAAACTGTGTGAACACTCTAGAAATCACTGTTTTGCTTGGATTTTCATGAAACTTTGTCAGAATATTTATTTCAATGAAATGTGGCTCAAATTTGATAATGGGTCATTTTCGGTCAAAAACTAGGTCACCATGGCAAATCTTAGGTAAAAGCCTTGTTATAGCTACAGGGATGTCATGTTTTTTTTAATTTGATCTTCACCAATCCTTGTCAGATTGTTCGTCTTAATGATATTAAGTACAAGAAGATCAAACAAAGGTCACCTAGGGTCAAAAAAAGTTTAAATTGGATCTTCATCAAACCTTATCAGAATGTTTGTCTTATTTATATGTAGGACATGTTCTGACATGTGTCATCTTGGGTCAAAAACTAGGTCACAGGTTTAAAACAATGTTTCAATGAGTACACAATGATTGTCATGTGAGCGATATAAGGCCATCTTGGTCCTCTTGTATTGGGAAGGTTAAAGCTTGGTACAAACAGACAGACCAAAAACAATATGCCCCCAATCTATCAATAGGGGGCATAAAAATTAAATAGTTACAACCCTATTCTGTTAAGTTACAATCAATAGTATTTAAATTCCATGGTGAGTCTAAAAGTGTGTTTGTTTTTTTAACTTCTTGGAAGAGGAGGTCCTGCAGCTCCACTGACTGTTTTAAGAGCTTCAGAACCTCATCATCTGGAAATAAAAAAAGGTTAATGTTTGCAATGTACTTAAATTTCAATTTATTGGTAAAAAGTGAAATGAAACTTCTTGTTTCTTGTGTTAGAACTAAGGCTTTATGTATGTTGCTACATGTAGAAAGTTTTAGAAAGCCGGAGGTTATTTTACTAACATTTTTGTCTTAATTTATTAACAGGATATACAATATTATGCATAGAAGTTAAAACAGACAGATCAACAGTTACACACAGGCCAACAACCATATACCCACAATCTTTGGAAACAGAGGCATGAAATGCTAGTCATGAACACTCTAATGAATTGCTCTATTAAAGTAAATGGCTGATATGCAAACAAATAATTTCAGCAGTGGTTGCTAAAATGAACAATTTTAAAATTTACCTTTCTGTGCTGCTGTCCGTTTCCCCATGTGGCCGCATGTACAGCTTTGTGTTGCTTTGAAGTTTTCTAGAATTATTATATATGAATATGTTATGTCCAAATGACTTTAACAGTTGAAATATAATAATATATTGTCCGTTATTTCATTGAATTTTCTTTATAACTTCAGAAAATATTCATTTTTCAAATGTTGCATTGTTATAGAATACATGCATTATCACAGTACTAAGCACCCACTGATACATTCTGTCTGTATGATCACATCTTTCTTTTAGCTGACATGAGTGATTAAATGATTGTTATATTCTGAAACAATGGTGTTTGCATAGTATTTTTTACCTGTGTTGTTTTTTTTCTTCAAGTCACTGGAAGTGCCCGGGTGGACTGAATTATTTTCTGAAAAACAAAACAAAAAAAACATTATTATATCAGTGTTCTTTGTACATGTAGTTAGTCCAGTAAAATGGTATAATTCTTATGTTCATGTATGTGTGAATCATACTTTTAATTAATGATTTAAGACAATCATCCATAGTTCATGCCAAAGAAAGGTCAACAAATTGGCCCATGTGGAATATATATACGTTACAATATTGTGCTTACCCGGTACTTAAAAAATATTGGATTGCTATCGGTAAATTATGAAATATATAGCTTGGCATTGTGTTTACCTGCATTTATCTTTCTTGTTGACCAATCAGCACTGGATTTTGACTGGTTGACAGGATAATTTTCTGAAAATAATAACATTTTACATCACAATCAAATAATTTAAGTGTACTTCTTACTAAGTCATTTAACAGCGTCTGAATTTTGTATTAAAGTCTAAAAGATCAATCAAATTTGAAAGAAAACTCTTCGTTCATTAACATTAAACAGAATATTCATGTAATCTGTTTTATGCATTAAAATTTTGTTCATACCATGATATATTGATAGTGTATGTAAAGAAGTCAACATGACATTAATAATGTATACATGTGTTTTAATTGTTACATTCAATTTGTGTTCACATTGTACATGTATTTGTAATATTTTACATTCAAATGATTAATAACATTTTGTTACCTATATTGATTGTTTCAAGTGGTTCATGAACAGCTTTTTTTGACGAGTTGAAGGTTATATTTTCTGGAAAAAAAATAAATTTCACATGATAATGTCAGCGTGATTAAAAAAAAGATCACACATATCAATGTGAAACAATTCTACTATCATCTTGTGTTCTTATTCATTCCACAGCCTCTGCAGCAATTTATTTAACCATGACCAAAGCATCGTCAGGTAAAATCTATATACACAACATGCATAGTTATTTGCATATATCAATAATTGCAGTCAAATTATCCTTTCCAATATCAATATATATATCAATCACTGTAGTCAAATTATCCTTACCTTCCATAAAGACGTCCGTCCCACTGAATCCAACTACACTATCTTCAGACAGACTTGTCAGTATCTGAAAAGATAAAAAAGGTAAAGGATAGGTTTATAGTCTGAACTTATACATATTCAACCGACTTTCACAAGTTACCCCCCCCCCCCCCCCGATCACTGGGTTATAGGTCATCCGTTAACAGAAAAGTGGAAAATTATTTGACATCCTCAATGCTTTAAGATTTGATCATCTGTTAATAAATGTTTGCTATCATGCAAAACACAGAATTATGGCATTCAGATTGTATACAGGTGACTTATATTCATTTTGCTATATGTACACATGAAGGTGTAATCATAAGTCATAACATGTATTTTAACTAAAATCTGAATGGAGGAGATGTGTTAATAAGAAATTGAAATAATTCATTATAATTAGATGAATTGGAAAAATATACTAACCACTTCTTCCCATTTGTCAAGTTTGGGAGCTGGTACCCCCAGCCAACCTCCTCTCCCTCTCTCTACGTCTGACAGACGTCTTCATGTCTGAAAGTTTTTTTTTGACTTCCTTAATACTTCTGTCTACTTTGCTTTGTGCATTAACACTGAAAATAAAGCTGTAGTCTATACATTTTTATTGTTATATATTTTTCTGTCTATTAGATTTGCAATTGGTTGTGGTGGACAAAGTGATATGAACTATGTAGTCATCAAGATAATCAAAAAAGAAAAAAAACGATGAACAATGTTCAATTATTTACGTTTTGTTTGAAGGACCTATGTAAAAACATGAGGTTCATGTGTTGGGGCCCTGCTACAGTCCAAGTATTTATAGTTTAGAGAGATCTGATACAATTTACATGGAAAAAGGCAGGAAAAGTTTTCCATTGATCGACTTGATTATATGTGCACTCAAATAAACTACACATGATTCGACATATTAATTAGATTATCAACTTCATTGCCATTTCAGAAAAACTACAAGTTAATATTATTTCTTTTTCAATTCACACTTGCTATGATTTGGAGTCATATCTATAGAATTATATACGGTAGATCACCTTTGCAATCATCATGACAACGATCAAATATGTACTTGGTTTTTATCTATTGTCACACAATATTTAATTCAGTACGTCAAAAGGGGCGGTGCTTAAATGAAACTGTGAAATTGAGTTTTGATGTATAATATACATTAATTTGTCATTTAAACTATTATGACAAATTGCTTCGAAATATTTTTGTCATACAGGTCGAGTTTATTGTCCATCCACCATCGACATAACTGCGGAACAACAAAATATTTATAAATGTCAAATATGTCAAATCAGATCTGTCAAGCATACCTCCTCAAGACGGCGTCCCAGGCGTCCTCCTGTGGGTCAGCTTTGGCCCAAATCGACCTTCAAGTACATCGGAGGTGGATGCAAACTCAAAGACAAGTGCATCCACCTCCGATTTTGACCAGTTTTCTTTTCTCTGCTTTTTGTTTACGGCATCCATAGTTGCAGACGATAATTTTTGCCGATAAACACCGAACACTACCGAATGTGTTTTTATAGCCCTCCAATTGAAGAGTTACGCACTATCTTCTAAGTTTACGCAAAAACTTACGAACGTTTAGTAAAACACACTTACGAATTCACGTAAGTTATTAACGTAGGCGTAAACTTACGCAAAACTTACGCAATGTTAGTAAAACAGTACCCAGATGACATAAATTCAGATGTAACTTGTTTGAACACTAAATGAAGACTAACTTAATAATAAATAATTGAAATCAATACAAAAATATGTGGTACTAACAATAATAATTAATAATAAATAACAAAATAATCAATGAGAAAAGGGGCTGGACCCTTTATAAATTTTGACCAACAGAATTACAGAATTAAAACATATTGGCAGGAAATACTTAATTGATAACTTATAATAACTTATTGAAGCCCTATGGCAGATTGACCTAAGTCTGTTTTGATAATGCTTAAAACTAATTATCTAATCTAAGGTGATAAAACATATCTATAGAAGTTAGAATTTGAAATATGTAAAATTGATTGGTGTGAAAAACTAATTGATTGACACACAGAACTTAGAACAAACATTACATTTTTGTCTGTCTAGCAATAACATTATAATTATAAAGAAACATAATAGAAAGTAATTTTTATACAACAATATGAAATTATTCATTGAAATTAAAACATTTCATGGCATAGTTTTATACTTTGTTACATATAGTTTCTATTTCTTTGTATTGTGTACAGTTTTCTGTAACATTTGCACCATTTGTCTCAAAACAATTGTTTAAACTTTGGGTACTGCAGGAAGCCAGAGTATTTTAAAAATAATATACAGGTTTTCAACCATTTAATGCTAAGAGCATATAAACCGAGAGTTCCACACATTGTATTGCTATTATTTATGAATTGTCAAGCATTTTCATGCCTTTTATCAGGCAGCATTCTTAAAATACTATTTATGCTGATGCAGGAAGCTGCTTTTGTAACGCTCTTGCGGGGAGTCATTTTTAAATTGATCTTACCTACGATTGTGTAACAAATAAAATCTGAACAAATTGTTCATCAAAAATCACTCCATACATGTACCAATAAAAGGCCGCTCATACCAACATTCAGCTTTTGTAGTCAGTTCAGATAAACCACTTCAGGTCATAATTGGTCAAACAACTCACATTAATGAAATTTGAAATAATAACCTGAAAATGAGCTGAATGTCTCATCTTTTCTATATTTTAATACTTTGTAATATTTTTGTTTAATATACTGAATATTTCAATCCACATATGGCGCTAATATCAGTATGCGAAATATACAGCATGGTGAAATGTATTGAACATTTAGCGTACATGTTTTACACAAGAACATCTGAACAGTCACGTTGCAAGTATTTGACGCACAACTTTTGAGCGTTTCAAACCCGAGTTATTGATGACTGTCATTTACAAGGGAATGAATACCATAGGAACAGCGTTTGTATAATGAATAACAGACATATATTAACCGCATGCCACCTTCATGCCGTCGCATGAGAAACGTACTTGAGATATGAATAACGTACCTTTAGCGCCACTCTAGCTTACCCAGCTTATGCCTAGTGTATGATATGTGTATGCATTACGTGTATGCTATAATTATGCTCGCACATGCTGAAAAAGTTTGAAAATGTTCAAAAAATAAATTTGACGTTTGCGTATGAGAACGTACTCTGATGTATGTCAGGGGGCTTGGAACATAAACAACTTATTCCTAACATACCCCTAGAGTCTTACAACGTATGAGCATAGTTAATCATACGCCCACATAAGTTAGTGCCATACGCTATAGTGTCACTGCACCATAACAACAAGTTGGTGTCAGTTTTGTCAAAATCCCATAAGAAATGTAGGAGTAGTATCCTAAAAGAAATTTAGGATTTTTTTACCACACAATGACCTTGTGACCTTGACCTACTGACTGAAAATGTGCAGGTTCTGTAGAGGTTGTGTCATAATGTAACTACCTGTGCACTTTAAGATTACTTTTGTGCTGGTACGTCTGCCCACATTGGTTGCATATATATTCAGGCATTTCTACGAACGATTAAAAATATTTTCATGAAGAAATCGTAGGCTATAACATTTTCAGAAAACAAATTTTACCGTTACAAAAGCCTTAAGACTTTGGAGACTTAAAATGTGTACAATGATCAACACGATCATGACAAGTTGTTTGCTATGGTAATTGACAACCTTTCCTAAACACTTAATCACAACACTGTTCCAAAGTTTAAAATCACAAGAAACGATTACTTTGGAAAATTTAAGGCATGTCCAATTATTTAAATTGTACCAATACTTAGGACTTTACTGTATTCTATATTCCAAAATCCTTTTATTTATTCTGTTGATTTTGAAAGCATGTGAAATATTTTGGCGATTTAAAATGTAAAACTAACAAGTATGACAATAAAGTATTCATCCACACCAAAGTTCATTCATAATCTGTCCAGGTGACAAGATTTACTACATACAGGAAATAGTTTCATTCACAAAAGTAGTGTCACAATCTCAGTGTAGAGAGATTGGATCAGAAGTTGAGTACAAACAGTTTATATATTACAGTTCAATGTGTGTATACAAAACAAAGCGCTGAAGGTGCTGAATTTGTTACGTTTTCAGCTAGTAATTTCTCACTGTATGTCATGACTTTTAAAGTGTAGCTTTTGCTTGATAATTGTGGTTAATCGGCTTAAATATGCACATTTTTTCAAGACTATATACTTGACCCTCAAATTCTAGTTCATAATGATGTTGAGAACTTGTTCATGAAGTTTCATGAATTGTTCATCAATGTTCATTAAATGTTCATCAATGGAATTCATCAATAGTTCATGAACCTAAATTTCTCTAACTGTTGATCAACTGAAGTCCATGAACAATTCATGGAATTTCACAAACTTTTCATGAACATCATAAGTTCATGAAATGTTCATGAGCTTATTCATGAATTGTTCATCAAAGGTTCATTAAAATGATTCATTAATACTTCATGAACCTTATGAAAAACACCTTTAGATAAAGACCGCTTAAGGTTCCTGAATTAGTTCATGAACATTTTTTTCATGAACTTCATCAGACAAAGTTCATGAACCAAATGTACAATTTGTAGGTCTTGAATAAATTTCATGAACTATTCACGAATAAGCTCATGAACATTTTGTGAACTGATCATCAAATTGTCGACAGGACAGGCCTTTAATCTTTTAAGGATGGTTTTATCTAACACATTTAAACTTTGTTCCTGACAGTACTCTCAGTGCTTTGATTTGTTACATGGTCATACGTAAATAACTTCCCGCAAGAGCATTACAAAATAAGCTTCCCGCATCAGTATAACGACAATTTTAAGAATTGCTGCGTGACAAAAGGCATGTAAATGCTCAAATTTAAAAAATAATAGCAATACAATGTGTTGAACTCTATACGTGGAATATACACATTTTTCCGCCTAGCATGTGCTATGATTCACGACAATCGATTTTGGAATAAAATACTTATAGCTTATTTTCTCCTGCTTAACAGCAAAAAATGCTTTCCGCAATACCCATTTGAAACGGCAAAAGTCACCTGGGTTGTCCACACTGGTAATAGCCAGTAACATTTCTGAAAAATCTCTTAAACATTCTGTGTCAAAGCGGTGTTGGGGGTATTCATCACTTCTGTGACATAGCTATCAGAACTGGCAAGGTTGGGACACTGTTGTTTCCCTTTGATTTTATATAATTCATTAAATAAGAATGATACTTTTCACTCTTCTATCACTTTTAGAATTTACGAGATAATCTGCCGTCTTCTGTCAGTTATCCGTAAAAGAACTGTCTGAATGGCCTGTTTTCTGTACCTTGTCTTTTTGAATATACCCAAACCTCTCACTTATAGAGGGTTCCAGGTTTGTGTCCTGCTACCGACCATGTCTGTTTATGTGAGAAAGCAGGCCATTGCCTATGGAGGTTGGGAGCCTAGTCCTGGTTCTTCCCAATGGTAAGATGAACTGTTCACCTCATATGACTCTGATTGTTGAAAAGGGGCATCAAACTCAAATAAACAAACAAACAAAACTTCTTCTCTGCACTATGTCAAATTTAAACCTGATTGAAAAAATGAAAAAAATATTGCACAAAGCTTCTCAAAACCTTATAGCGATCAATCCAAAACATAATAGCCATCTGTCAAAATGCCACTTCTGCCAAAACCCCAGCTTTGTAAGAACGACAGGCTGAATCAGACGTGGCCAAAATGGTGCCCAGTGCCAATATTTTAGGCACCACTAAAATACCACTGCATTTTGTCAGTCTTTATTTTATTGATGCATCTGAGTATAAATCTTGATGGTGGAACAAACCAGTTGTTCTTGCTGGCCCAAAGTTGCTCAAAAGCATCTATGCCTACAGCTGTACCAGGACACTAGTACCTCGAATTGAAATCTTTACATTTAGTATAATAGTGACAAGCAAAATAGTCAAAAGTGTGTTTTCCCCATTTGTCATCTAGAATGTTGAAAATCCACTCAACAATTGACCAATCATCACAGTCAGTACACCTGCTGAGAAAATCAGCTACAGTGTTATTTTTTCTTCAGTGCACAATTTATGGAGATTTAAAGCAATCTCAAGTCGATATAGAGTACACAGTCATGTCAATGTGGCTTGTTACTACTGTTTTTAATACACTACAAACATTTTATTTTCTGTGTTTATTAACACTTCTTTCCCTTGAAGGTTGAGTACCTGTGTTAATGGTCACTTCTGAATAAAGGCCACACTGTGAATAAAGGTCATTCTAAAGCCACCAATCATTCATGACAGAATGACCTCAAGATAAAGGCCACCTGTCAATAAAGGACTCTTAACATCCTTTCCAAAGGGTGGCCTTTGTTCACAGGTTTGACTGTATACAGAATCTAACTCAAGACATGTTTAACTCGAGTTGCTCACAGATTCTAACCAAGAACAAACCAAGTAAGCTCATCAAATGCACCACTACTTGTTTTGACTGGTGGATACCAACTTACTCTGCCATTTACACCTTCATATAATTACTCTTAAAATATATTCCCTTGGCTCCTCCTCTTGCCAGTGCTCAATGCAATTTTGCAATCTGCCTACCGGAGACACCACTTTATCTCAGATCCTTACTTTCTCATGTCTATGTGCAACAGACTTATTCAAAATTTTAGGATTTTTATATTTTAATCGCATTTTCTCATTTTTGACATTTTCAGACTCCAAATCTCATTTTATTCTTACCTGTGCAATGCCAATCTTATCTGCAGGCTTCCCATATTTGAGACCTGGTATCCTGTTTGACGTCCCCCTAATCAGGGGATGGCTGTCTGCATCTTGAGAGTTTGGTTGATGTGTGTGGTGCAAAATGTCTTGACTTAATATCCCGACATACTTGTCGAACTTTCCAATCTGCCTGAACTTCAGCCTTGTAGATTTTCTTGGCATCAGAATTTAAAAAAATACACCTCCATGGGATCAAACTGGCCCTGCAAGGGTGGGGGACTTGATTCTTCAAAAAAAATCTAAAAATAAACCAGAAGTCATAGAGCTTAGATATTTGGCATATAGCATTGGTTAGTAGACCTTTACCTAACTGATTCATATCATGATCCCTGGGATGAAACTGCCCCTGCCCCAGGGGTCACTTGATTGTACATTATTGTCTTATCTAATGGATTTTTTAATGGCCCATTTAATAGGTATGGTAATTTTAAGAAAATCACTAAAATGATCCATTAAGCCTAGAGCTTAGATATTTGATATGTAACATTGCTTTGTTGACCTCTAACAAACCTGTGCATATTGTAACTCTTGGTGTACCTGTTATGTTTGTGACATATAATATGTATTTAAGTAATGAAGTAACACAAGTTAAGTTGATGTTTTGATCTTTATTTATATATAGAGTGTGATGGTCAATAGTAAAGTGAATCTTCATACATGTAGCAAACTGTGTAAAGGGAACTAACTCTGATAGGATTATAAACTAAACATGATACTTTAACATCTCCCTTTTTTCAGAAGATTATTCATTAATTTTACAACATTTCTTTATCAAGTACAATAGTTCAAATGTTAATGTCATATCATTGGCTGCTCACATTTCAAATTCCTAACAGTTTTTAGCTCACATGTCACAAAGCCACAGGGTGAGCTTTTAGGATCAGTCTCCGTCCGGCATCCGGCGTCATGCGTCATCAAACTTTTCCTTGTGAACACACTAGGGGTCACATTTTAGCTCAATTTTATCAAAACTGGGTCAGAATATTAATATTGACAAAATCTCGGATGAGTTTGATATTGGGCCATTTTGGGTGAAAAACTAGGTCACCAGGGCCAAATAAGGGAAAACCTTGTGAACACTAGAAATCACTGTTTTGATTGGATCTTCATGAAACTTTGTCAGAATGTTTATTTTAATAATATGTAGGTCAAGTTTGATAATGGGTCATTTTCGGTCAAAAACTAAGTCACTAGGCAAATTGCTGGAAAACCTTGTTAACACTCTAGAAGTCACTGTTTTGATCGGATGATCATGAAACCTTGTCAGAATGTTTGTTTTTACAATATCTTGGACGAGTTCGAACATCATGGGTCATCTTGGGTCAAAAACTAGGTCACTAGGTCAAATCTTATGAAAAACCATGTTAACACTGTAGATTTCAGTTATAAATGGGTCTTCACCAAACTTTGTCAAATCGTTTGTTTTAATGATATAACAAGTACAAATATGGGTCATCTGGGGTGAATAACTAGGTCATCATGTCAAATCTTAGGAAAACTTTGTTAACACTGTAGATGTCACAGTTTTGATTAGATCTTCACCAAACCTTGTCAAAATGTTTGCCTCAATGATATATGGGTCAAGGTTGAATATGGGTCAGCCGGGATCAAAAACTGGTTCACCAGGTCAAATCTTGGGTAAAAATCTTGTAAAAGCTCTCAATTGAATGGTTTTAATTGGATCTTGGCCAAACCTTGTCTGATTGTTTGTCTCAATGATATTAAGAATAAGTTCAAATATGGCTCATCTAGGGTAAAAAACGAGGTCACAAGGTCAAATCTTAGGAAAACCTAATTAATACAGTAGATATCAAATTTTGATTGTATCTTCACCAAACCTTGTTAAAATGTTTGTCTTATATATATGTTAGGACAAGTCCTAACATGGGTCATCTGGGGTCAAAACTAGGTCACCGGTTCAAAACAAAGTTTTAATGAGTGATTGTCATGCGAGTGATATAGGGCCATCTTGGCCCTCTTGTTGTAGATAAATGTCAAGCTAATTTAATGATAATTACTTTCACCAAAAGTCTGTATCAGTCATGCAGATATCATGTTCATTAGAATTCTTCACAGTACAAAGATAACTTGATATCTGTTTTATGTCCATGCATCACTTAGTGTTTCTTTAATTCCATGGATTCCTTTATCTTAGGTTTAATTTGTCTCCCAAATTGTGAAACATAAGGGCAATGATTTGGAGAATTTAAAGTATTTGCCGATACAGGTGTTTTAATTGGGCTGTCATTGCTAGAACAGGAAAGAGTTTGCTGCTGCTGGTTTTGTGAATTTGACATGCTATTATTAAGTATATCTTTCTGGGGAAATGTTGTTGTATTTGGCAAGGAAATTTCTTCATTCCTTTGCAACAAAATTTAATGACTCCTATTTCTAATGTATTTCCCATCATCTGGTGTTTCTACAGTGTATGACCTATCACTGTGTTTATGTGTTATCATGGCAGATTTCCAATTACCATGCTGGACCCAGACCTTATCTCCTATTTAGACTTTTTGTCATAGCAAGCTTTTTGTTTTTCCTTCTGTTTTATGAGAAGTGATCTGATTTTGTGCCTTTGAAATTCAGTGCATGTAGAGCATTGTTCCACCTTTTGTATAATATCTTTTGTGATGTTAGGATGGTATCTCTAGCATGTCTTAGGGTACATTCTTGACCTAAATGATCTTTATGAAGAATGCATAACATCAGGGGTCTTAATGACTTAGGTATTATGATTGTGTGGCTTTGTATAAGATTTCATCGATGATACTAATTTCTTCTCTATAATAATAATGATCAGTTTCGACTACTATATGTCGACCATAGACATATTGTCTGAACTTGGTCATGCCAAAAACTATAGCTAATAGCTCTTTTTCTATCATAGCCTAATTTCTTTCAGATTTAGTAAGTGATTTGCTTGCATAAGCAATAGGTTTACCATTCTGAATTAAGGTAGCTGCACAACCATGTTGCGAGCTGTCACATTGGAGAGTAACTGATTTGTTGGGATCAAAATAACTTAGTATGGGACCTGGGCATTCAGTGAGGGTTTCTTTTACTTTCTGGAATGCACAAATTTGTGGCTGATTCCAGTGAAACAAAACATCTTTCTTTAGAACTTCAGCTACGGGCTGCACAATCTTCGATAGATTGGGTGCATATCTAGATAAGTATGTGATCATCCCTAGTACTGTTTTAAGTTCTGATTTGTCCCTAGGGGGCTGCATTTCATTGATTGCCCTGACCTTTACTGGGTCAGGTTTCAAGCCTTCTGGAGTAAGAATATGACCAAAGTATTTAACCTCGATGATCAGCTACTCCTACCATTAATTTGTTTTCGTTTAACCTGATACCTTTTTCCCCAGCATCTTTGAAGGACATGCCTAAGATTTCTATCGTGTTCTTCAACTTTTGATGAGAAAACTAGTATGTCATCAAAAATTACGGCACAACCTGTCAAGCCTTTCAAACATTGGTCCATTTTCGTTAGAACAGTCAGGTCTTGACTGCATTTTAGACCCATTGGACATCTTAAATTCCTGTATCTACCATAAGGGTATTAAATTTGATCAAATGTGACGATTTCTCATCTAACATCAATAACCAATATCATGACCTACAGTCTAATTTTGTGAAGACTTTAGCTGATTTCAACCGCGGCAGAATATCATCCAGCATTTTAGTGGGGTAGTATGGTCTCTTAATAGCTTTGTTTGGGTCTCTGGGATCTATGACAATGCGCACTTTATCCAAATGAGGCTTGTTTACCAAAATCATACTGTTTACCCATTCTGAAGTCTTGTTAACCTTGGTTATTATGCCTGCTTCTTCAATATTCTTAAGCTCTTCTAGGACCTTGTCATGTATGGCTACAGGAACTCACCTAGGTGGGTGTACCATAGGGGTAAATCTGGATCAACCTCTACTGAACATTTACCTGGTTACAGACAGCCAAATCCTCTGAATACCTCTTGGTAATCATTTAACACAGATTTGTTATTCATACAAGATGTAAGTCAATATGAGACAATGATAATCTCAATCAGATTAAAATATGTACATGTTTGTAAGCTTAAGATTGGAACTCTGTTGGTTCAGACTATATAGAACTCACCATCTATCTTATAAGCATTGTACTTGCATGATAGCGTAACAGTAACTAGCACAGGAATGTCTGAACCTGGTAAAGTTATCAATTGGTGCTGTGACTTTTTTAGAGGGGTTTTAACCGTTAACCTGTTGAGTTCAGACTCTGACATGATATTGCAGCATGCACTTATGTCTAGCTTAAATCTTATAAAATTTCTACTAGGGTCAACCTGCATATCGACAAATACCTGGTTATTCCGACTGGAATTTACTGAATCATTGTAAAAATCCTCAGAATTAACTGAATTTGTATAACTGTCCTCTCCTACTTAACACACCGACTTCGATTTGCATACTTTTGCAAAATGGTTTTGTTTATGGCACAGATTGCACTGTTTCCCTTGTGCAGGGCACTTTGCTCTGTCCATATGCTGGCCACCACAGCGTCCACACCTGGTCGATCTGGACTTTCTGTCTTGTATTCTTGAAACTTTGTCAGATCCTCCCTTGTACTGCTTCCAGCCAGTATGTTTCTTTTGAACCATGTTAACCTGTGGACCGTTTCCTGTCATTGATCATAGTTGGCTGTGGGCATACTCAAAAACTTGTGCTACTTCTATCGCTCTGTCTGAAGTGAATTTGTCACCTTCATTCAACAACTTTACTCTAATTGATCGTCCTTAACACCAAAAACAATTCTATCTCTGATAATTTCTTCCTCATTTACAAATTTACAATCCTTTGCTGTATTTCGTAATTTTGTAATGAATCCTTCAAACTTAAACTGTCAGGTTGAACTGAAACCTTCTAAAGACAGCGCTGCTTTTCGGCTCAAAATATCTGTCGAAAGTTTCGTAGATAATTTCCAAGCTTTTTGAGTCCTCTGGAGAGAGTTTCCAAGACTTATAAACATCTCTTCCTTTTTTACCAAACCATAAAAGTAGACCGGTATACTTAATTTCACTGTCTTTTCTATCAAAGGACCATTAAAGATGAGAAACTTGTTCTTTAAAATTACTCCAAGCCACTGGTAAATTTTCTGATGACCAATCGAACGTTGGGGTTGGAATTCCTGAGAACTCCATTTTGTTCTAAGTGTTTAAATTCAACTTCACCAACTTAAATTGCAAACAAAAGTTGTAATTAAACCCACTTACATTTCTGACACCGTGTTATGTTGTCACCTTTGTGACATATAGTATGTATTTAAATAATATAGTAACACAAGTTAAGTCAATGTTTTGATCTTTATTTACATATAGATGTTAACAGTGTGATAGTGAATCTTTATAGCATATAGCAAACTGTGTAAAGGGAGCTAACTCTGATAGGATTATAAACTAAGCATGATACTATACCGGTACCCCGCCCAAGGGGTCACTCAGTTTTACACTAATTTCTATATGAAATCTTCAAAAATCTTCTGTAAAAGCAGAAGATTGTTAGAGCATGTAGCATTGTGTACCAAGATTAGACAAATCATAATCCTCTGGTCAAATTGACCCTACCCTGGGGATTAATGATTTTCATTTATGAAAGTCTTAAAGAGTTAACTAAATATCAACCAATGAGCCTGGAGTTAAGATATTTCACATGTACCAAATTTGTTGGTAGCCATGACCCAAAGGATGAAAATGACCTTACCCCTTGTGGTCTGTTTAAGGCTGCTAAACCACTTGGCCAATGTTGCTAAAACTTGGCAGGAATGTTCCTGGCATGAAGCTCTTTCAAAGAAGTTCAAAGAATTTAATTCCATGCAGAACTATGATTGCCATGGCAACGGAAAGAAAAATCGTCTTCTCCAAAATGTATAACATATTTGACATAAAATATTGTCTAGTAGACATCTACCAAGATTGTTCAAAATATGGCCCTTGGGTCTAAATTGGCCCTGCCCTTTGGGATTATGGCCTTTTCTGATATGTATATGGTAAAAACTTAAAAACCTCTGAAACCATAAAGGCTAGAGTTGAGATATTTGGCATGAAATATTTTGTAGTGTCCCTCTTGTTTATTTTATTTCTACACCAATTCAGTCTTAGCTAAATTATAGCAATAGTGCTAGGCATCCTTTCACACTTAAAGTTGAAGATGGAAAATCACTATCATGACTGACTGTCACTAAGCCACTACAACTTAAGAAGGTGGGAAATAAAAATTCTGTTAACATTTGTTACTTTGAGATATAAAAAATATCTGTAAAAGATGACCTGTTAGCTAACAAAATAACTGTAATTAGTGCCACCAAAACAAACCTAAGTCCTCAACCAATTAACCATCTATTTATGAAAAAGCATTGGCCGGAAAAACATGTCTACCAAATTCAGTAAGAAACAAGATAAGGTTCAATCAAATAGAAATATGCGGGCCATGCTGAAATACCCTGGAACCTCTCCGAAGTAACACCCTTTGGGAGTATAGCAATTATGTTGTTGTTGTGAGGTTGTTGCTCTAGAGAAGTTAAATCGAAGTTAAAACGTTGAGTGGGAAAAATCGTGCTGTTGTTAAAGGGAGGTTGTTGCTCAAGAGAGGGCTGCTCTGGAGAGGTTGTACTGTTGTATTGAAATAATGGAAATGATATACCTCATAGAGAGGTGTGAACATTAAAGGTCACCTAAACTTTGCGCAGTCTTCGTGTCTCTTTAATTTTGCAAATGTCAAGTGATAAATTTGACATGTATATATTCTAGTATAATTTTATTAATTAATGTACATATGATTCAATGTTGAATTACTTGACAAGGGCCCCTTTTGATGCTTGGGAGTCAATTATTTGTTGTTTTTACTGCTTAACAAAGTTTTTTTATTGATGAAAATGATAGAATTAATGTAATAAGGGCTGACATTTTTAGCTCACATGTCACATAGTGACAAAGTGAGCTATTAGGATCACTCTCCGTCCGACGTCGTGTGTTGTGCGTCGTCAAACTTTATGTTGTGACCACACTAGGGGCCACATTTTTAGCTCAATTTTAGCAATACTGGGTCAGAACGTTAATATCAACAAAATTTCGGACGAGTTCGATATTGGGCCATTTTGGGTAAAAAAACTAGGTCACCAGGGCCAAATAAGGGAAAACCTTGTGAACACTTTAGAAATCACTGTTTTGACTGGATCTTCATGAAACATTGTCAGAATGTTTATTTTAATAATATGTAGGTCAAGTTTGAAAATGGGTCATTTCAGGTGAAAAACTAGGTCACTAGGGCAAATTGCTGGAAAACCTTGTGAACACTCTAGAAGTCACTGTTTTGATTGGATAATCATGAAACCTTGTCAGAATGTTTATCTTCATAATATCTTGGACGAGTCCGAACATGGGTCATCTTGGGTCAAAAACTAGGTCGCTAGGTCAAATCTTATGAAAAACCATGTTAACACTGTAGATTTCACAGTTATTATTGGATCTTCACCAAACTTTGTAAAATCGTTTGTTTTAATGATATAACGGTCAAGTATAGATATGGGTAATCTGGGATCAATAACTAGGTCACCAGGTCAAATCTTAGGAAAACTTTGATAACACTGTAGATGTCACAGTTATAATTGGATCTTCACCAAACCTTGTCAGAATGTTTGCCTCAATGATATGTGGGTCAAGGTTGAACATTGGTCAGCCGGGGTCAAAAACTGGGTCACAAGGTCAAATCTTAGGAAAACCTTATTAACACAGTAGATGTCAAATTTTGATCGTATCTTCACCAAACCTAGTCAGAATGTTTGTCTTAATGATATGTAAGACAAATTCGAACATAGGTCGTCTCGGGTCAAAAACTAGGTCACGAGGTCAAATCTTAGGAAAACCTTGACTATGCTGTAGTTTTCATGGTTTTGATTGGATCTTCACCAAATTTTGTCAGAATGTTTGTCTTATTTATATGTAGGACAAGTTCTAACATTGGTCATCTGGGGTCAAAAACTAGGTCACCAGTTCAAAACAATGTTTTAATGAGTGAACAGTGATTTCATGTGAGCGATATAGGGCCATCTTGGCCCTCTAATTCTCAAATCTAAAAATGTTCGTCTCCACAAAAATGCCATTTTATTACAAAACACACAGAAAAAATTATTATTGAGTCTAATGTAAATAAATGATACTTCAATAAGTGCAGCAACTCATTTGCTTATTCAGTTGCTTGTAAGTTATTTGCTTTAATTTGAGATCATTTTAAATTCTTACTGAACTAATTAATAAGAATAGTATTTCATAATTCTGTTTGACCATTCTATGATAACACCAAAATATAAGTTGGGCAATTCAAAATACATTCTTTCTTGAGTGAGGTTATGCTGACAATTTCACATTTCTGTTAAAAAAGAAGTTTTGTAACCAGGGAACACTTACATATTTGTGGGGTTTTTTAAAATTAAGTTTTAAGATACATGTATAGGAGGAATTGAATGTAAGAGTAAAAAAATTGTTGTTTTAAAATGAAATAAACGGTTTCTTGTTTGTATATCTTTTCTCTGTTTTTCTTTTAGATAAATGACCCCGACAGAGTGACTTGCAACTTTATTAAAATGTTTAACCATTACATAAACAATTTGCATGTTTTGTATACGGAAAGTTGTGGAGTGATAAGTCTTTGTTATAGGCATATATCTAGTACGTAAAAATCACCTGAAACAAAACATATGTACTTAGAATTTGAAATGGAGAGGCAATGTTTTATAAAAAATTTACTTTAAATGAATGGACACATTTAGGATAGTACATGCAAAAAAGAAGTGTTCCTTACCTTTTCTTTTACGGTAGAACTTTTCTGATCTGAACTTGTTCAGACTGACAAAAACTTACTAAAGTGCACACAAATAAACAAAATGGCTTAAAACACATGAGGTAAGTGCCTGATTATATTTAAGAAAACAGAAATACAATTGTTGTCTTATTTAAAATAGTATTTTTAACACCAAATGGAAAGTACTTGTTCTACTTACCTGTACTGTATCTTGTCATTTTCAGTCCACCGTCAAAGCCCATCTGCTTGCTAGTTTTTGAGGTTGGTTTTTATAAAAACATAATGATCTCTATTCTCTAAGATTAATTTGTAATCCATTTTCTTTCTTTTTTCATATAAATTTCATTTGTTGTTGTTTCCTTGGTCAGTTAATTCCTTATTTGTGTTATCCTTGTATTTTAACATTCGTGACATGGTTTCAATTTCTTACTTATATTTATTTACCTCTAATAATCTTACCATATTTTTATATTTCAGTAATATATTTTTGTTTGAACAATACAACTTTATATGCTAATTTTGCCAACTGTTAATACTATTTTACATATTGGTATCATTAATAATGGTCAGCTTATATCTACCTATAATAATACACACCAACAAAGCACTAGGCTTAAATGATGTATTCAAATATTTGGGTACTGGCTATGCCCATAGCCCAAATTTTGGAGTGCACAGTTTTTAAGCTATGATGTGCTGTAAATGATCTTTTTGATCATTTGTGTATTGGGAGAAGACCATTGTTTAAAATAAAAATTAAATCGGCATGCATATATTTAGCCATATGTTTGTTGTCCAACTTTTCTCATGAAGTTGGAATAGTCTTGTTTTTGACAGAAACTACTCAGACAATTTTTTCAGTGTTTTCAATACTTTTTGACATTAAAAGATAAGCTTGTGCTAGTAATGTTGAGTAAAATGAACCTTAATTTTTTACATTGCATTGAACCACTTTTGTTTCTGAAAATGTTAATGTTAAGGTATGAAATTGAGTAACAGGTGAGCTTTGAAGGATAATCCCTAGGACATTTGTGATAAAAAAACAGACACTAAATCAGATTTTTAGCTCACATGTCACAAAGTGACAAAGTGAGCTATTAGGATCACTCTCCGTCCGGCGTCCGGCGTCGTGCGTCGTCAAACTTTTTGTTGTGAACACACTAGGGGCCACATTTTTGGCTCAATTTTAGCAAAACTGGGTCAGAACGTTAATATCAACAAAATCTCGGACGAGTTCGATATTGGGCCATTTGGGGTCAAAAACTAGGTCACCAGTGCCAAATAAGGGAAAACCTTGTGAACACTTTAGAAATCACTGTTTTGAATTTATCTTCATGAAACTTTGTCAGAATGTTTATTTTAATAATATGTAGGTCAAGTTTGAAAATGGGTAATTTCTGTAGTAAAATTAGGTCACTAGGGCAAATTGCTGAAAAACCTTGTGAACACTCTAGAAGTCACTGTTTTGATTGGATGATCATGAAACCTTGTCAGAATGTTTGTCTTCATAATATCTTGGACGAGTTCGAACATGGGTCATCTTGGGTCAAAAACTAGGTCGCTAGGTCAAATCTTATGAAAAACCATGTTAACACTGTAGATTTCACAGTTATTATTGGATCTTCACCAAACTTTGTCAAATTGTTTGTTTTAATGATATAACAGTCAAATATAAATATGGGTCATCTGGGGTCAATAACTAGGTCACCAGGTCAAATCTTAGGAAAACATTGTTAACACTGTAGATGTCACAGTTTTAATTGGATCTTCACCAAACCTTGTCAAAATGTTTGCCTCAATGATATGTGGGTCAAGGATGAACATGGGTCAGCTGGGTTCATAAACTGGGTCACAAGGTCAAATATTAGGTAAAAATCTTGTAAAAGCTCTAAATGTCATGGTTTTGATTGGATCTTGGCCAAACCTTGTCAGATTGTTTGCCTTAATGATATTAAGGACAAGTTCAAATATGGGTCACCTAGGGTCAAAAACCAGGTCACAAGGTCAAATCTTAGGAAAACCTTATTAACACTGTAGATGTCAAATTTTGATCGTATCTTCACCAAACCTAGTCAGACTGTTTGTCTTAATGATATGTAAGACAAATTCGAACATAGGTCGTCTGGGGTCAAAAGCTAGGTCACCGGTTCAAAACAATGTTTTAATGAGTGAACAGTGATTGTCATGTGAGCGATATAGGGCCATCTTGGCCCTCTTGTTTATAATATGCTACATGATTAATGGATTTAGTTAAATTCATTGACTTCCGCAATGTTCAGTGTTACATACAATATTGATAGTTTTTAGGATCACTCTCCGTCCGGCGTCATGCGGTGTGCATCGTGCGTCGTCAAACTTTATGTTGTGACCACACTAGGGGCCACATTTTTAGCCCAATTTTAGCAAAACTGGGTCAGAACGTTAATATCAACAAAATCTCGGACGAGTTCGATATTTGGCCATTTGGGGTCAAAAACTAGGTCACCAGGGCCAAATAAGGGAAAACCTTGTGAACACTTCAGAAATCACTGTTTTGACTGGATCTTCATGAAACTTTGTCAGAATGTTTATTTTAATAATATGTAGGTCAAGGTTGAAAATGGGTCATTTCTGTAGCAGAATTAGGTCACTAGGGCAAATTGCTGGAAAACCTTGTGAACACTCTAGAAGTCACTGTTTTGATTGGATGATCATGAAACCTTGTAAGAATGTTTGTCTTCATAATATCTTGGACGAGTTCGAACATGGGTCATCTTGGGTCAAAAACTAGGTCGCTATGTCAAATCTTATAAAAAACCATGTTAACACTGTAGATTTCACAGTTATTATTGGATCTTCACCAAACTTTGTCAAATCGTTTGTTTTAATGATATAACGACCAAGTATAAATATGGGTCATCTGGGGTCAATAACTAGGTCACCAGGTCAAATCTTAGGAAAACTTTGTTAGCACTGTAGATGTGACAGTTTTAATTGGATCTTCACCAAACCTTGTCAAAATGTTTGCCTCAATGATATGTGGGTCAAGGATGAACATGGGTCAGCCGGGTTCAAAAACTGGGTCACAAGGTCAAATTTTAGGTAAAAATCTTGTAAAAGCTCTTTATGTCATGGTTTTGATTGGATCTTGGCCAAACCTTGTCAGATTGTTTGTCTTAATGATATTAAGGACAAGTTCAAATATGGGTCACCTAGGGTCAAAAACCAGGTCACAAGGTCAAATCTTAGGAAAACCTTATTAACACTGTAGATGTCAAATTTTGATCGTATCTTCACCAAACCTAGTCAGACTGTTTGTCTTAATGATATGTAACACAAATTCGAACATAGGTCGTCTGGGGTCAAAAACTAGGTCACCGGTTCAAAACAATGTTTTAATGAGTGAACAGTGATTGTCATGTGAGCGATATAGGGCCATCTTGGCCCTCTTGTTTTAATTACTACAAGTCTTTTGTAGAATTCTGGCTTTTAATTTGAAATTCAAATAGATCAATTTTCAATGCCTGAAATAGGGATCACACTTCTTTATAGTACTCATCCATGATGTTTGTTATTGTACTTCTAACTGATTGAGGTCTGACACTAATCCTACTGTCACAAAGTCAGTGAATTCGTGTGTATATTGTAAAATAATTTAAAAATGATTACCCTCCATTTTGTATCTGAGTAAAATGTGTCTGTTTCATAAGGTTTTGTGTAACAAAGGAAAATATTGGCAGGAATAATAGATACATGCACTTATGAAAAATTCACTGTATCCAAATTCAGTAATATTATACTTGAATATACATGTCAAATATAATACTTAATATTTGCAAATTGACAGAAGTGCAAAAAATGAGCAAAATTTTAAAGAGCTATCGGTGTACACACCTTTCTTAGGTACATCTTGTCCATTTTGTCAGTACTATTATCCTCTATTCTCACTACTTCTGTAGCACAACCTTTATACTTCAGTCTCTGTAATATTTAGCTAGTTACAAGTCAATGTAGGTTTGATATAATATGAGAAACTTTTATTTACATCACAACACACAGCGCACAAATTTCACAATTTAATCCACAACCAAAGTTGTAAAAAATTGTAATTTTGTTCAGTAGTTTCTTACCCAATTTTAGTTTTTAGCTTGACTTCGAAGAATAGTGGGGCTATATCCTACTTGCCCGGGCATCAGCGTTGGCATGGGTGTAACACTTTGATTAAAGTTTAGCATACAACTTCTTGTACAACTTTATATCTCATCAACCATTTAAGATATTTGCTTGTTACTTCACACATGTCTTTGAGATCATAATTGGAGGTTGCCCTTCTTGAGAAAGTTTTTGAAACCTGCATTTAATGCGTCCAAAATGACCTCGAAAATCTGTGAATCAGGCTCGATCCGACACAACAACTTGATGCCAGTTTCACAATAACAAGCTGTCTTGGAAATAACATTGCAGTCAGCAGCTAATCTGCTCTTTTAATGCTTGAGTCTTTAAGCTTTACATCTGTGGGAATTTTAACCCTGCTTACACTATCCCACAATGATAGAAAGTCACTTTGAAAATCCGGTCTATTTCTAGCAGGGCCCAGAAACAAGTCCAATGGCAGATTGCTGGAAGCCTCATGGCTGTTGATGAGAAGGATAAAACCCTCAACAATGTGTCCAGTTGTGTTTTTCTGATCAGAAATACAGTGGAATCTCTCTACAATGGTCAACAGCTGGTCATGATAAAATTGGCTGTTATAGGGAGGTGACTGTTGTTAAGAGGGAGATATTGGCTGTTATGCTTATAAAAGTGGAAATCATCTTATGGTCCAATACAAGCATTTTTAACTTAATACATTGTACATACTCAAAGTTTTCAATTATGAAGGTTTACAGTTTATTCATTTTCACTCAGCACATATGTATTTATGATGTGATATGAGGATTATATATATATATTATTACAAAAAATATCATACAGGACACAGTTTACAAAATTTCTCATTTTGTCCAAAAATTCAATTATGTCATTCATGGAGCAGAGTTTAGATTCATTTTGACTTTCTGTGATGTCAGTGTCAGAATCACATGTTGGTATTGTATTTTCATAATCAATTACCGTATTCCCCCGAATAAACGCCCCCCCGGGGGCGATGCATTTTCCAAAAGGGGGCGTTTATTGTGACCCTATTTTATAAAAAAAAAATCTGGAATACCGTATCCAAAGATTTTTCGGAGGTCAAATGAATGAATTTGCAACACTTGCCATCGAAAAATATTGCGGTGTTAATGCAATATTAATCAACTGTCATTCCCGGCGCGCTTTACTACGATAAATAATGTAGTCAGTTGCACTAGTTAAACCATATGCACTCGATTTCCTGATTTTTATACGTTTACAACAAACCTTATTTTTCAATTTCACCCATCAAACAACGCAAACCTGTCGAAAGAAAAATCTTCATTTTTTCTCTTATTGAGTGTATAAAATACTCCAAGGTAGTGAACTCGCCATCTTTTCGATTGACGGTAGTGACGAAAATAAGCGTGGGTCCCGGCTTTCCTTGTAAAAGCTGTCAAAATGTTTAAAGTTGGGGAACACTACAACGGAAGCAAGGTTCCCGGAAAGCATGTGCAGATTAGAAGGACTCCAGATAAATATTTGGGCAAGGTGTATTTTACCCCCTGTTTCCTTTATTAGGGAGTATTTTACCCCTTAAATTTGGGGGGTATTAAAATTTTTTAAAGGGTAATGACAATCATGGGAACCATTCTAAAGGGTATTAAATTCACATATAAGCACAAACACACAGCGTTACCTTTTAAAAGTAGGTGTATACTGTATTGTGTTCTTCTATATTTAATGTGTACATCATCCTTATGAACTTGTTTTGCATCCAGTGAAGAATGTACATGTAGCTTATATATGCAATACCTTTGCCTTATTCAATATGGTCAATTAAATCACTACTCAGAGATACTACATTTTAATTTGATAGTAAGCATTTTAAATGAGTAAAACGGGTACCTGGGATTTTATATGCATATCGGTAGGCTTTAGAAATATTTTATATGTTGTGTATTTCGGAAAAACTTATGCGTATTTACACAAAATACGCCCTTTATCTGGAGCCCTGTCAAGATTATTGTTAAATCAATAGGTTAATTATGTCATATATCGATATGTTTTAAAGTGACAAACGCTGGTTGGTAGATGCATACACACTTTGGTTCAGTTGAAAAATGGCAAATACTGGTTGGACAATTTTCTTACAATAAATTTGTCCATTTCAAGATGGCACGGCAAAAGAATTGATCAGCTTAAAAAGAACAAATGTGCTATAGAAATTGCTAAGTTGTAGTGCCATGTCACACCCTATATAGGGATCCTTTCGAATATTAGCTCCCCTGGGTAGCTCATTTCGGTAAATGACACTCTTTAAATTGGAGCTGTATACATAAAAAAGCTTGTGCAAAGTCAAATGATCGCACACTTTGATCAAAATAATGTGTTAAGGATGTAAACGAAAACCAGTTACATATATCACAAGTTTCTTTAGATAAAATCAGGACGGACCACGGATAGAGAAACAAACAGCTGGACAGATGTTCTCACAAGGCTGATTTTGGCGGTTATCTCTTTGATCGTTTTTGTTAATGTTAACCCACAATACACTTCTTATCCCCAGAATACACATTTTAATCCCATAATGACTGAATGAACTGAAACAACCACAAAATATCACATCAGTTGGGCATGTACATGACTGGCAGACAGACAGACGGACGGTGTAGCATAAAATTTTGACCCCGTTGAAAAATGACCCCTGAGGTCATATCTCAATGTTGAAAATCGACCTCGATAGGTTTTCAACGTTCAATTTTGATCAAGAGTCGTTGAATATTTTCATTTTTTTGTTTTTGAAGTATATTGTTTAGAATAACAATAAGTATTTTTTGTCATACAATGTGTTATATTTTCATTGATGATAAAGGTATATATCTGCAATTTGGAACAAGATAGTTTGTGTTTTGAACAGCAAAGATAGTTTGTGTTTTGAACAGCAAAGATAGTTTGTGTTTTGAACAGCATTTTACCGGCACTGAAATTTACTTTTACCAGACTAAAGTCTTGCTGAAGTTTTTAAACTCACTTTCATTTTGGTCTTCAACTACTGAAGCTTTAATGTGCACATTCAATACTTTATCTGATGAGTCAGAATTTGAAAAATGTATAAATATAACTTGTCCCTGGCGTATCTGACCATTTCTGATGCATAATTTTGCGCTGATACGGAATTCTATTTTTTGTGGCATGGATCTGAAGAACCGGTGTAACAGGCCATTTCTTCCCCCTCTAGGCCACTTTTCCCCCCTGATTTCTTCATTTTGTATATCTGCATCTTTTGCATTACGTCTGTTTGTTCTTATTCCTGAGTTTATACTTAAGTCTTGAATTTATATTCACTTCTGTATGTTCATACTTCTGAGTTTATATTTACTTCTGTATATTCATTTTTCTGAGTTAGTATTTACTTCTCACAGTATATTCATTTTTCTGAGTTAGTATTTACTTCTGTATATTCAATTTTCTGAGTTTATATTTACTTCTGTATGTTCATTTGTCTGAGTATGTATTTACTTAATATGTATGCTCATTTTTCTGAGTTCATACTCACGTCTGTAAGTTCATATTTTCTGAGTTTATATTTACTTCTAAATGTTCATATTTCTGAGTTTATACTGATGTCTTCATGTTTATATTTCTGGGTCGCAAAGTGTGGAAAAAGTGACCAAAAATGTAACCAATTTATATAATGGTTAGCTCTATTTCAGAATTTCAGTTAGTGGAAAAAGTGGCCAAGAGGGTAAAAACTAGCCAATAATGTATAGTATTTCTGAAGACAAGGGAAAAAGTGGCCAAGAGAGAAATCATAATTAATGCAATACTGTTATCATTAGGGGGGGGGGGGGGGGGGGAGTGGCACCAAGAGTGTGAAAAAATGGCCTAGAATCATAATGCAATACTGTTATTATTAGGGGGGAAAGTGGCACCAAGAGGGGGAAGAAATGGCCTAGAATCATAATGCAATACTGTTATTATTAGGGGGGAAGTCGCCCAGGGGAGGAAGAAATGGCCTAGAATCATAATGCAATACTGTTATTATTAGGGGGAAAAAGTGGCACCAAGGGGGGGTTGGCCTAGAATCATAATGCAATATTGTTACTTTTAGGGGGGGAAGTCGCCCAGGGGAGGAAGAAATGGCCTAGAATCATAATGCAATACTGTTATTTTTAGGGGGGGAAGTCGCCTAGGGGAGGAAGAAATGGCCTAGAATCATAATGCAATATTGTTACTTTTAGGGGGGGAAGTCGCCCAGGGGAGGAAGAAATGGCCTAGAATCATAATGCAATACTGTTATTTTTAGGGGGGGAAGTCGCCTAGGGGAGGAAGAAATGGCCTAGAATCATAATGCAATATTGTTACTTTTAGGGGGGAAAGTCGCCTAGGGGAGGAAGAAATGGCCTAGAATCATGATGCAATACTGTTACTATTAGGGGGAAAAGTGGCCCAGGGAAGGAAGAAATGGCCTAGAATCATGATGCAATACTGTTATTATTAGGGGGAAAAGTGGCCCAGGGAAGGAAGAAATGGCCTAGAATCATGATGCAATACTGTTATTATTAGGGGGAAAAGTGGCCCAGGGAAGGAAGAAATGGCCTAGAATCATGATGCAATACTGTTATTATTAGGGGGAAAAGTGGCCCAGGGAAGGAAGAAATGGCCTAGAATCATGATGCAATACTGTTATTATTAGGGGGAAAAGTCGCCTAGGGGAGGAAGAAATGGCCTAGAATCATGATGCAATACTGTTACTATTAGGGGGAAAAGTGGCCCAGGGAAGGAAGAAATGGCCTAGAATCATGATGCAATACTGTTATTATTAGGGGGAAAAGTGGCCCAGGGAAGGAAGAAATGGCCTAGAATCATGATGCAATACTGTTATTATTAGGGGGAAAAGTGGCCCAGGGAAGGAAGAAATGGCCTAGAATCATGATGCAATACTGTTATTATTAGGGGGAAAAGTGGCCCAGGGAAGGAAGGAATGGCCTAGAATCATGATGCAATACTGTTATTATTAGGGAAAAAGTGGCCCAGGGAAGGAAGGAATGGCCTAGAATCATGATGCAATACTGTTATTATTAGGGAAAAAGTGGCCCAGGGAAGGAAGGAATGGCCTAGAATCATGATGCAATACTGTTATTATTAGGGAAAAAGTGGCCCAGGGAAGGAAGGAATGGCCTAGAATCATGATGCAATACTGTTATTATTAGGGAAAAAGTGGCCCAGGGAAGGAAGGAATGGCCTAGAATCATGATGCAATACTGTTATTATTAGGGAAAAAGTGGCCCAGGGAAGGAAGGAATGGCCTAGAATCATGATGCAATACTGTTATTATTAGGGAAAAAGTGGCCCAGGGAAGGAAGGAATGGCCTAGAATCATGATGCAATACTGTTATTATTAGGGAAAAAGTGGCCCAGGGAAGGAAGGAATGGCCTAGAATCATGATGCAATACTGTTATTATTAGGGAAAAAGTGGCCCAGGGAAGGAAGGAATGGCCTAGAATCATAATGCAATACTGTTATTATTAGGGGGAAAAAGTGGCACCAAGGGGGGGGGGGAATGGCCTAGAATCATAATGCAATACTGTTATCATTAGGAGGGAAATGCCCAGGTGGGGTGGGGGGGGGGGGGGGGAGAAAATAGACTGCTACATCGGCGCAAAAAATAATAATAAAATATCACTTTCACACTTTTATTTTTTATTCCATTTTTTCAGAAATTAGGACCGACGGGTTTGTTAAACGAAAGATAAAAAAACTCTGGCCTTTCTATCATACAAATTAATTAATTCATACTGTTTCTAAATTTAGCTTAGACATAATAAAGCAATGACCAGCTGATTTACTTGGCTATATCCTGTCAGTTGGTCATTATTGTATTGTTTTATATCGTTAAGATGAGACAATGTTATTATACTGTATTACAAATTAACGTATTTTATTGACTTTTCATGCAAAACATCATGACGATTGCGTGGGATTATTTTACTGTCGCGTCATCGGGCACTACAAGTGTTTTTAAATCCACGTAAATGGGACTTTTTGGGACTTACTAGTATTTTGTTACTGGAACGGGACAAATCGAATACATATATGGTTGGTGCCGATACGGAGACAGTTTATCTGGAGGCTTGCCCATTAAGTTAAGCTTTCTTAGAAAGTCGCACCGGATAAACTTTCTCAATCTCGGCACAAACCATGCATTCTCAATATGCCGCAAAACTCTTATAATGGTTTTTCAATGTTTCATGCAATTTGTCAGCATTTCAAATAAAATGAAAATTTCGGTGTCTGACCCTATCAATACACAATGAAAGAACCCCTTTAAAATTGTATAAATATGACATTCAAATTACCTGTAAAGTTTTATCAATAGAAATCGTGAGAATGACTTACGTTACATAATTTACTGTAAGGGATGGTTTTCAACGCTGAAAATAACTCAGATAAAGTTTGACCATTTTTTAATGTTGGTCAAATTTCCACGCATAATGGGGTCATTATTTAACGGTATGGGTCAATATTTAACATTGAAAATTGATCAATAATCCGTTGAAAAATGATCCCTGGGGTCATTGTTCAACGAGGTCACTCATTACTATACATGGCTATTGCATAGTAAATGCATGTCTTGTCGTCATGCGTTTTTGTATACAACCAATTAATCATCATAAACAATACTGAATTTTGTCTTGCATCTGATAATTGGGGATCTCTGTCTTAGGAAAAGCATCAACTATCTACTCTGAAAATACAGCTTTTTATTGAGTACGAGAGCGATATTTAGCGAACAGAGCTCCCCGGGAAGCTATATACGAAAACGTTTGCGAATATTGCAACTCCCCGGGAGCTATAAAATTGTTCGAAAGGATCCCTAAAGGGTGTGATAGTGCCACCAACATCCTCATTCCCTCGAGCTGTGAAAAGAGAACTTACTCCCTTAAGTCACCAATTCATTAACCCTTTCGGTCTCCTTTGTACAAAGCTAAAATACATTCACACAGAGCACTATTCAAAAACAACGAATATGACATATTTATTGACATTACTTCCCAAATCAACAAAATGTCAAAGGGTATCAATATAATGTCTGACAAAACCGAGGACAACATAACGCTCACAACAATAATGAAAATAACACCAGCAGCAGGAGTAATGCCCGTCCCTCTGTGCCTCTTCTAATTCATGAAGCTTTAACCCCGAGTCAGAGATGAGCGTCCTCGCATACGTTTCACACATTAATGTCATTTTACTGTTAAAAGGTATGTTATACCCCCGTCACACTAGGGCAACGTTCGCACTACGTCCACCACGTCCTGTCAGGACGTGGCAAGAACCTGATAGTGAACGTGTTGTGGACGCAGTAGGAACCGGTTCACGCGTGGTATGGTCTTCATGGACGTGAAGGACGTGGTGGGACTTTTGACATGTCAAAAAATAACGTGGCGGGGACGTGTTCAAGTTAGAACGCATTGCTTACGTAGTAAGAACGTAACAGGGACGTTACTAAAACCTAGTTGGAACTTCATTGACACAGAAGAAGCGTGGTGTGGACTTGACAAGACAGCAAGCGATTTTCACCGCGTTGTCACTGGTTGTTACTACGCTTTTGTTACGTCAGTGAAGTTCTCACTACGTCTCGGCCAGGTACATGCTAAGATCATATTACGTCCACATCACGTTACAGAAGACTGCACTATGTTGTAATTTTGCTCCGTCACGTCTTTAGTACGTTTGCAACAGGTGACCAGTACGTTCCTGTCAGGTTCTGAGCAATTGGTATAAATACTGGATCCATACCCCATTATTTCATTTCCAGTCAAATATATGTTTACAAATGGAAGCAATTTGTTATTGTACCAGGACAGTAAGCCATTTTGGATGATCAAATTGCCATTTTCTAAACACGAAATGGGAGAAAAAGGAGCATGAAGCAACCTAGATTATGTGATAGATATAAGCCGAAAACTGTCCATTATGTAAAATATTGGAGTGTTTGAGGCGCGTAGAGCCGAAGACACTCCAATAATTTACATAATGGGCAGTTTGAGGTTTATATGTAACTTAAATCATTTCGAAAGGATTACACAATTCATTGCCCATGAGAATTTGTCATTCTTAAAGGTGTTCGTCGACTTAATCATTCTAGTTCCCTATGAAAATCAAGTAATTCTTATTGAGTTTCCTTCCTATTTTTAGCTCACATGTCACAAAGTGACAAAGTGAGCTATTAGGATCACTCTCCGTCCGGTGTCGTGCGTCGTCAAACTTTATGTTGTGACCACACTAGGGGCCACATTTTTAGCTCAATTTTAGCAAAACTGGGTCAGAATGTTAATATCAACAAAATCTCGGACGAGTTCGATATTGGGCCATTTTGGGTAAAAAACTAGGTCACCAGGGCCAAATAAGGGAAAACCTTGTGAACACTTTAGAAATCACTGTTTTGACTGGATCTTCATGAAACTTTGTCAGAATGTTTATTTTAATAATATGTAGGCCAAGTTTGATAATGGGTCATTTCCGGTGAAAAACTAGGTCACTAGGGCAAATTGCTGGAAAACCTTGTGAACACTCTAGAAATCACTGTTTTGACTGGATCTTCATGAAACTTTGTCAGAATGTTTATTTTAATAATATGTAGGCCAAGTTTGATAATGGGTCATTTCCGGTGAAAAACTAGGTCACTAGGGCAAATTGCTGGAAAACCTTGTGAACACTCTAGAAGTCACTGTTTTGATTGGATGATCATGAAACCTTGTCAGAATGTTTGTCTCCGTAATATCTTGGACGAGTTCGAACATGGGTCATCTTGGGTCAAAAACTAGGTCGCTAGATCAAATCTTATGAAAAACCATGTTAACACTGTAGATTTCACAGTTATTTTTTTATTGGATCTTCACCAAACTTTGTCAAATCGTTTGTTTTAATGATATAACGGTCAAGTATAAATATGGGTCATCTGGTCAAATCTTAGGAAAACTTTGTTAACACTGTAGATGTCACCGTTTTAATTGGATCTTTACCAAACCTTGTCAGAATGTTTGCCTCAATGGTATGTGGGTCAATGTTGAACATGGGTCAGCCGGGGTCAAAAACTGGGTCACCAGGTCAAATCTTAGGTAAAAATCTTGTAAAAGCTCTAAATGTCATAGTTTTAATTGGATCTTGGCCAAACCTTGTCAGAATGTTTGTCTTAATGATATGTAAGACAAATTCGAACATAGGTCGTCTGGGGTCAAAAACTAGGTCACAAGGTCAAATCTTAGGAAAACCTTGTCTATGCTGTAGTTTTCATGGTTTTGATTGGATCTTCACCAAATTCTGTCAGAATGTTTGTCTTATTTATATGTAGGACAAGTTCTAACATGGGTCATCTGGGGTCAAAAACTAGGTCACCGGTTCAAAACAATGTTTTAATGAGTGAACAGTGATTGTCATGTGAGCGATATAGGGCCATCTTGTTTGATAATACAATTTATTCACTAAAGGTCACTAAAGAAGGCTGTTTGCTTTGAAGAAATAGTTAGGGGTTCACCTTTTTTTCATTATTATGACCAGATAAATAGATAAGAAAGCGTGTGAATTTAACTGCTTAAAAGCCATTACGGTCGGTACCTTTAAATCAACTCTTTCAACCACACTGCTCGGGTAGCACGAGGAATAAACATTTTATTCAAACCTGTTCGCAACGACTCAAGCCGTGTCATTCCTTGTATTCATTTGTTTGGAATGGGTTTGTAAAACAGCGTGGAACAATGTAGACGGTGTGACTAGGAAAAACTTTATGTAGGATTTCCGTGTAATACTTTTGTTTGATTTGATTTTTGATCAAATGCTTAATTTTTCAAGGTATGCATTGTATTAAATGTTTGCATGCCGAGTGTTATGAAATCTGATCAATTGATTATATTTTTGTTGTAATAGGATGAATATAATGCAACCGGTGCGGGGCTAGAACTCGTGACCTCCTGCTTGCAAGTCAGATGCTCTACCAACTGAGATAATCGGGTAATTAATATTACAGCCAATTCGTAAATAAAAGTACAATGTACAGTACTGTTACATTCCTCCTACTGTTTTATTCAAATTAATTAATCGCGACAATTACAAGTTCTTTTGACAAACCCAGTTTTTGCTTCACCCTAAGTGTAGTATTCCAAGGCACCATAGGTAATAGGAAGAGGAAATTAAAGTCAAGTGCGGGGGGCTCTAACCCGCGACCTCCTTCCTGCAAGTCAGATGCTCGGCAAACTGAGCTCATCGGGCTGTTAATAGTACCGCCTGTTTATAAAAACGAGTACTATTATACAGTACTGCTACATCTTCATTAAATCTTTAAAAAAAGACCATGGACTTATATACATACATACAAGTTCGTGACAAGACTCGTAAGATATATTTATTTTCAGATCATTAAAACATTCGAAAATCTTACTCATGAGTCGTTGTCAATGTCCAAATTTGAGTTGCAGTCCAATATGTCGACTACACTCCAATATTACAAAAAATAACGGACAGCTGTCCATTGAGAGCGATCCATTCGTAAAATTATTGGACAGTGAGAACAAAAGAATGACGTCACATAAATGATTTAAGTTGTGTTAGTACATGGTTATCAGCAGAAAGAAGACTTCTGACCAGTTAAAATAAATGGACACATGTTACATTAAACATACGGAGCTACTGAATGCAATGAGGACGTTATTGGGACTTAGGGAGAGCGCAGTTCAGTCTGCATGGACGTAGTGAGCACGTACTTGGGACATAGTATAAACGCAGTAGACCTGATGACAACGGGACGCTGCACGTGTAATGAACTTACTGGGGACGTGATAGATGCAGTAAGAACCTGGCAAAGACGTTGTAAGGACGTTGTGAGAACCTGGGTGCACAATTTTTTTTCAAGTTTGACCCCGTCCCAGCCTCGTCCATCAAAATTTTCAGGACGTGATGGAAACTTTGCGAGCATGGTGCGGACGTGCTCTGGTGTGATGGGGGCATTACTGTTTAAGGTAGTTCCCGGTGTTGCTCGGCAAAGAAGAAAGTTTGTTAGAATGGCATGAACTTTGGAGTAATTATACCTTTTTACAGTTTTACGTCAGTAACCTAGCAACTAATCGACGTTCAAACGCCGCTTAGCGGCACCTGCTGATAATAATTTACTAATTTACCTCACTATGTGAACGACTCGATGTACTTTTCCTTTGTAGCTTTGCTATAAATTGTCATAGATTGAAAATTCGGACTTTGCAGATGAGCGAATTAACATTATGTTAAACGTTCACGTACTTATCTACACATTAAGCGAAAAAAAATCTATACCTCATCAGGCAACTTTTTTCAGCATCAAAACGTTTCCTGCACCACTTGAAATGAAAACATGGCGTCATTACATCATTATTTAGGCATTTTCGCACTTTATACTTGGTTTATTGTAACCGCATGTTAATCTTATGTTTCCATAATAGATATTTGTAGACTTTTAACAGTTCCAACAATTATAGTTAGGAACATATTATACTTTTTTTAAAGCAATAACTGCTTTTGCATTTTTAAGATCAGCACAAGTCAGTTAGTCTATTATCTTCTTTCATTGCCAGCTTTCAAGGCCAAATTTACAAAGTAGCTTCCCTTGAATTTCGGTCGTTGGGAAGCCTGGGGACAATTTATGGTTATATCCCTTAGATAATGACCCATGGTGACAACGGATTCGGTAGAGTCACGGTTCAGTTAGCAAGAAACGTATGTACGCCCGAAGGCATGATCTTTTGTCTATATGTTTTATCAGTAGTATATCTTATACGACTGAAACTTGACATCATTATTTGGCATATAACGGTTGCTAATTTGAGGTGTTATAAGCAAAATACATGTGTTATAATTAGCTTTCCGTTTGTTTACGCTATTTTGATCCACTTGAATAGCTATAATTTTCGAGTATATTTATAGTTGTATATATATACCATCAATTGTAACAAAAAAAGAGCACATAAGTACATTTCAATCTATCTTATTAGTTATTACTATTATGCATCAAATATAAGTACATGTATCATATAACAAACACACAATCTCTTTACATGGGAAAGCATTGATATACGTCTTATGAACAAATACCACAATGACATTTTAACACACTGAACTACAAACAAAGTTTAATTAATCCACGCAAGACATGCATATAGATATTCATGTTTCACAAACAGTAAGGTTATCAATGCATGTAATGATAAGCCACATTATTTATAGCATATGACATTGAAACAAGTATATAATCAAATACAGACATTTTTAAGTAATCCATACTTAAATTAGCACATATGACAATCATATAAAATACTCTTGTTTCAGAATAGTAACTTAACATAAAACAAAAGAGCGACAATTTTAATATAAGGCGATCAATACATGTAATAAATAGTTGTTTGATAAGCCACATTATTTAATTATAGCATCATGCATTGAAACAGGTATATAAATACAGACATTTTTAAGTAATCCATACTTAAATTAGCACATATGACATGCATATATACATGGTAACTTCACATAAAACAACACACCGACAATAACGCGATCAATGCATGTAGTTAATAGTTTTTTTGACAGCCACATTCTTACACATCATCAGATGCTGACATTGCATTTTTTAATTGTGCTATCAAACTTTCCTTTATTCTCGCACAAGTTGCTATACCTAGTGATTTTAATTTTTGTTTCAACTCTACCGTCAACTCTACCTTCAACTCTACCAAAGACATGTCCTCAATACTTTTTTCATTCTTTTTTTTGTCTCATTTGAAAATCATCATTTGCTATAGACATTTCTTGTTCAATTTTTTTCTTTGTAAAAATATTTCATTTTCCCCGTAATCTGATGTTTTTTTTGTGATCTCTTTTTTGTCGTTTTGAAATGGATATGTGTTCAATTCTTTTACGGATCAAAAGCTCGTCATATGTTTGGTTTTACCTGTTTGAATTTTTATTAATAGATTTGATCACATCTTTCAACTTCTTTACTCCCTGGCCGCTATATCTGTTTAAAGAACCATGGCGCTCAACCATACTTGGGACGTGATAGATAAGGGAGTGCATGTAGGGAGTTACTTTATCATACCCTAATCGACCCTTTTTAGAGAGGCCTTGAAAAGTTGTCAACCATTTGTGTATGACATTAAATGGGCCATGCCATACAAAAAAATAATGTGTCTTAGGTCATTTTTTATCGAAAATGTGTATTACATCAAATAGTAAAGTTCAATCTTTTGTCTTTATTTTCGTATTTTTTGTTTTGATTTCCGTCGAATAGTTACTTTTTTGTATAAGGAACAAACGAAGCACCGTCAGAATTTGAACATACTGTTTTAAATAACGTCACATGACGTTGACTTTACGACAGACTAACGTACTTCTTCTAAAATAACCTTTCCCAAAAATATTTTCGTTATTAATTGCTTTAAATTTGTAAATTATTGTACATTATCAATAAATAATATAATATCATTTTATGTTAGGCAGACATAGATTTCTTAAACATTCTATTTACACCAAGCAGAACATACATTTATCAAACTACAAGTAGAAGTACAATTGTGTTAACTCATAATGAAACTATACAATTTACGTAGTTGTTCAAAAGTAAATTATATAAAAATATCAGAATACAAAGCGTGAGGGTGAACATTCGCATAGTTATGCTTCATCTGGGTTGATATATTGAGAGTTATTGGTATAAAAAAACATATGAAGAAGGCAATGGGCAATTCTTTTGATTATCACTGGGTGAAATTCATTTTTACAAAATATCTATATATTTAAAGGTTCATCAGGCCTTGGGCATGTGACATCCTGGCATTCTGTCCTCACAAGCGGGCTGACAGTCTTATACAGATATCTATTGCGTTCAATTGACATCTTTGCTGGCTGACAAATCGTTGGGCGTGTCACAGTGTCAACTTGTGCTCCTGTGGCCAAGATCATTTTCCTCTCAAGGACTGTGTCATTAACACAGGCTTTAACCAACACAGAGCCAGGCTCAGTCTTCGTAAAGTAGAAGTGATGATAGCCTGATATATAAATATGTTAAGTTACCTGCCATTGATTTGATAAAAATAAGAATAGTACTTGTTGACAGTCATATTATTCTTTAACGACATGTGCATCATAATTTCAATACTTAAATAAAAGATGTGCTTCTAAACACTAAATATCACCATACGCGTCCTCTTCAGACTAGTTAAGGTGTACGTAAACAATATTATCTCCTCACAATATTTATGAATCTCGTATTTATTGTTAAAATTAATACTAATTTAACACGACAAACATTACAATACGAAGTTTTATTGCTAAATATGAACTAATACAGTAATGTTATCTTGGATATCTTTCAACGGTTTGAATAGGTTAAACTACATTGATAAAGAAAGACCAGTATCATCACATTTAAAGCTTGAAGTTAGCCGGAATGGGGCTATGTAAAAAGTTACATTGAGTATGTTCATTTTCAATTTGCCATATACATGTAGTATACTACAGTAAAGTTCCGCTATTGAGACCACCATTAGGACCGCCATGAAGTGGTCTTAATTTGAAGTCGGTCTCCATAGCGGAACTCAGATGTTGATGATGATAACAATATTAATATGTAGTTAAACTATGCAAGCTTCTTGACATACGTTTTGTCCCTTGATTGTGTGTATATTTGTATTTTTTGCATGTATTTTCTTCATATTGTTCATGTACTTCAAGTAGTAAAAAAATACTGATTTATGTACATTAATGTTGTCAATGAGTGATTTCATGGTCCCCTGGTATCAAAGAAAGTCGGACATTAATCAAATTGTATCAAATAATCCTAACACCCATCAAACTTTCATGTAGACAAAATGTTTACTTACCTCCACAGTTATCACAATGAAGAGATATATGCTTTTCTCCATGTGGGTAAAATGTTAGAGCATGATCTAATATACTGATTTATCATTACAGCATTTGGTCCACATGTAGCTGAACCGTCTGGTCCTGCAAAACAGTCAGATCAGAAAATATAGTTTATATGTATATAACATTGTTTAGTTCTGCTTACATACTGAACCATTTAGTTCCGCTTACATACCGAATCATAATCAAAATTTGCAATTTTCAAAAGTTAGATAAGTTAAAGTTCTCATTGGTGTGTTTTTCATTTTTTTAATATGCACCGATCTATCATGTACTAGTTAAAATTTGTTATTACATATGCTGTCATTTTACTTGCAGTATGTATGAAGTAAAACATGTGGAAATATAAAATGCATATAAAGGTCTTTTCTAACCTAAGGTCTGATCTTCGTCCACTAGATAATTATATTGTCTTAGCAAACCATCGTCAAGAACACAAAACAGTTGAACACGTCTTAGAGTCATGAAATAGATTGGTCCTATCTGTCTGCAGTGATGTGGGATGTTAATTTGTTGTGCAAAATCAAATGCCATATGTACATTTCTGATGTCAGTTGAGCATGGTGGGATGGGACCGTTGATCTGTCGTTCATATGGAGTGCTCAGTTTTGCAGCCGAAATGCACTTAATATAAAATCCTCGTTCACTCTGAGCATGCGTCACGTGAAGCCTAAAATGTTCTATAGCATTCATCTGCTCAGTGTCAGTAACTGATTCTTTGATATATCTTTTGACAGACATCATCTTTTAGTGACGCTATCTTGATGTGAGGAATACATTGCGACCAGGTAGCATTGAATGAAGAGTGTTCTAATGCGCGTATTTCATTTATATCACACGCCATTCTGTATAACTTATGTATCTCTGTCTTGGTGATACTTGCTGGTAAGTAGATTGGTGGTAATGAATCACGTACACGAGGAGCGGCAGGCTGCGGTAAACCTATTTCTTCAGCATAGTTTATAATAAAATCTACAGCATGTTCGACCTCTGAAAACTTCAGAGCATTGTGAGGTTTTTAACTTTTGTTCCCATGTATCCTTGGGACATTACCATTAATAGCCATGTGTTTTAGAATAGCAGTAGGTGGTCTTCTTCCTACATCAACTATGTATTGGAATGTTTTCCTGCATATAGATTTTCATTCATATGTATACATGTATCTCGTACGTTTCCCTTTGTTCTTTTTAGTTTTTGCAGCAGGTTTCAGTATCACCATAATGTACATTTCTTTTTCTCCTTTGCCCATTTCTGCAAGATTAAGTTTATGGGTGTCAATCTCTGATCGGATAAAGTGATCAATACAAGGGTATTTACAATTGCCCGTGGTGGTAATATCAGCACACACAATACTCCCGGCAGCTCCAACAGGACCTGGTAAGACATCTTCATCATCCTGGTCATCTTCACAATCACTTGAAATAACAGACAGAACTCGACTTGCGATAAACTGAGGTGAACATACAGACTCAACAGTCTTATCATCGCTATCAGACCAGTCACTGTTCTCATGCACAGCCTCCATACACTCTTCAGACTGATGCGTGTCACGTCCGAAATGTTGATCAAGGACTTAGTCTAATTCCTGAATTTGAAAGAAAAAAAAATAAGATCTATTTCATTCTAGTTATTTCTTCATAAGTCAAATCCAGCAGCTTATGAAAACAAATAATGAATAACTCTAGATATTTGTTATAATTGTATTAAACACGTTAAAACAAATCTTGTTATAAATAATTATCTTTGTCACCTAGTCATTTAAATGATGCGGGGTTTCTTTCAAATCTTCAAGTTTTGAATCCAGTTGTTTACAATCATCAATCAGATTTGACAACATTACATCACAAACTCTTAACAGCAGATGTAACTCATCTAAAACCACATTTTGTGGGACAATTCTGATTAATACAGGAAACTTACTTCCAAATTTATGGTTTTCACAGTTTGATTTTAAAGTTGACATAGTTCTTTTCATTTCCGGTGTTTCGAAAAAGGTTGCATCTCTCTTAAGATTGAGTCTTTCAGGTTTGCTGACGTGGCACCATGACAAGGACAGGCATATTTTGATGTTGACCCATTTAAACCTAAACATAATTGAATAAATATCCCATCCAAAGGGTAAGATTTGTTATTAATATCAATAAATGCTTTCTCGACCAACTCATTAAACTCCGAAAAATTGGGTCACAAGAAATTTGAATGTTCTCATATCGCTCAGTGCATTTGATAATTGCAATAGTTTTGATAGATGCTTCAGAGAGGCAATCGTCATTATTTGGGAAACAGCGATATAGTAACAAAATTGGCAATTCTGACGTTGGGTCCATCCCCAGATAATTTGAAAGAAGCAGGCTGGCCTTTTCTCTTTTTGCTATATATTGCTTTATTTCAGATTCAATACTGACATATGACCCATGACAACTACCTGGACATCTAGAAATCATAATGTTTGAATTCAATTCATATCTCTCCCTTTTTACTAAATTAAGTTACGTCAAATTGAATTTGACAGACAATTCATGATAGGATTCATCGCTAATGCCGAATTTATCCATTAAATTCAAAATAAATTTGATTGATTCTTTATCCGAACAATCACTATAGCGACCAGGTGTATGTTGTACATTTTTCTTTGGTGTAAGTTCAGAAGCTTCATTATCTAATTTAACAGAATTAAAAGGAGAAGATGTTTGACCAATATGTTTTTGAATTTGCGAATGGGCATGAAGAAACGCCCGTTGCATTTGATCAGTACTTGGTTGTATTTCGTGCTGCGAAGATTTCAGAGATTCTATTGTTTGATTTTGTAATGCCAAACAAACTTCCAAAGATCTATTCTTTTCAATCAAACCATTCATATCTGAACGAAGTTGGGCATTTTCAGACGACACTAACTTATTTTCCATGGTGGCCCACAGGACCACCAGCTTTTGAAACCTGCTGGTCCGACAGAATTTCAGGTGGTCCTTCCATTTATTAATAAACAAATTTCAACATATCAATTATCTGACTTTATTTTAGTTTCTTTCGGATCAATTTTTATTTAACAATGTTGATTAACAGTTTATATGTCCATCATAAGTCTGTATGCTCTATTTTGAAGAGCAATAAGATCATGTCTATGCATGTAATCCTCATCATCAGATTCATCTTCGAAATCAATGTCCTCATGATCATCGCTAACACCTTCCTTGGCCACGTCCAGCTCTTCAGCAATAGCAAAAATGTCATCAGAGTCTATGTCAAGACTATGCTGGGTGACTTTGACAGGCTGCAATGGGAAAGAAATAACTTAATGACCTTTGTGGGAGAAAGTTTAAGTACATTTGGAAATTTAAAAAAATGGAATAAATTTAAAGATAGAGTATTAATCTATTTTTAGCTCACATGTCACAAAGTGACAAAGTGAGCTATTAGGATCACTCTCCGTCCGGCGTCGTGCGTCGTCAAACTTTATGTTGTGACCACACTAGGGGTCACATTTTTAGCTCAATTTTAGCAAAACTGGGTCAGAACGTTAATATCAACAAAATCTCGGACGAGTTCGATATTGGGCCATTTTGGGTAAAAAACTAGGTCACCAGGGCCAAATAAGGGAAAACCTTGTGAACACTTTAGAAACCTTGTCAGAATGTTTGTCTTCATAATATCTTGGACGAGTTCGAACATGGGTCATCTTGGGTCAAAAACTAGGTCGCTAGGTCAAATCTTATGAAAAACCATGTTAACACTGTAGATTTCACAGTTATTATTGGATCTTCACCAAACTTTGTCAAATCGTTTGTTTTAATGATATAACGGTCAAGTATAAATATGGGTCATCTGGGGTCAATAACTAGGTCACCAGGTCAAATCTTAGGAAAACTTTGTTAACACCGTAGATGTCACAGTTTTAATTGGATCTTCACCAAACCTTGTTGGAATAATTTGCCTCAATGATATGTGGGTCAAGGTTGAACATGGGTCAGCCGGGGTCAAAAACTGGGTCACCAGGTCAAATCTTAGGTAAAAATCTTGTAAAAGCTCCAAATGTCATGGTTTTAATTGGATCTTGGCAAGACCTTGTCAGATTGTATGTCTTAATGATATTAAGGACAAGTTCAAATATGGGTCACCTAGGGTCAAAAACCAGGTCACAAGGTCAAATCTTAGGAAAACCCTTATTAACACTGTAGATGTCAAATTTTGATCGTATCTTCACCAAACCTCGTCAGAATGTTTGTCTTAATGATATGTAAGACAAATTCGAACATAGGTCGTCTGGGGTCAAAAACTAGGTCACGAGGTCAAATCTTAGGAAAACCTTGTCTATGCTGTAGTTTTCATGGTTTTGATTGGATCTTCACCAAATTTTGTCATAATGTTTGTCTTATTGATATGTAGGACAATTTCTCACATGGGTCATCTTGGGTCAAAAACTAGGTCACCAGTTCAAAACAATGTTTTAATGAGTGAACAGTGATTGTCATGTGGGCGATATAGGGCCATCTTGGCCCTCTTGATATATTTACCTTAACTGTGTCATTGTAGAAGGGTCTTCTTGCCCTAGATCCGCTCGAGTTCCACAACAATATAGATTCCATAGGATCAAAATTTTCCACTGTTTCTGTCTCAGAGTGTATCAACATCAGATCACTAAGGGAGCGGGCATTCAGGGATGATCTCCAATCATTCTTAGTGATTTTCATCCTAGAAAATAGAAAAGTCGATTTGAAGTCAATTTTTACAACAGAAGTCTTATGATTATTTCAGCAATTAAGGTGAAAGTTATACTATATACCTTGAGAATCCTCTCTCTGCATCAACTGAACTGGATGGCAGAGTTAACAGCAGTTCTACCAACATAAATAGGTTGGGGTATTTAGGCTGCATGCAGTCCCACAGGTCCGACCAGGACAACTATCTTATTGCATCAATTTTTCTGCTGAAAACGAAAGGACATTGCTGTAATGTTATAATAATAATTCAGTTAGAGTATCAAAAAAGTAACATTTTATAGTGGCTTTAATACTGGATAATAATAATTTGCATGCTTAGAAATATCCAAGGAAAATATACCTGTTATAAACTTCATTCTTAAGCCTCATCCACTCAAGTTCAATTGAATCAATATCCATACTGCTATTAAATGCCCTCAGGGCTGGCTCACAACTTTGAACTATGTCCACCACTTCTGTATCAGCAAAGTCTTTTGAAAAAATCAGAAAACAATTCAGTATGTTTGCATTTTATTGATATGTGTGTGCATTCAGTGATAATATTCTCTATGGTCTCATAGTCTGTATTTAATTTTGTGAAAAGTAAGTAAGACAATGTTCTAGTATATTAGCACAATAATTATAAGGGTAGTTGCATGTGTATTTCATTATACAAGATTATTCTGATTCTATTTCTTAATGATAAATCTACCTAAATCTTCATCAAGTCTTATAGGCCAGTTCTTAAAACTGGTGAAGTAACATCCTTTAAACAGGTGAAGATCACCATCAAAGCGGGTGTTATGATAGCTTCCAGGAATTGTTGTCTGCTATGTTCCATTGGAGGTTCTTGACACTCGTTCTGATTATACCATTTCCTCAGATATGTTCCAGGACTGATTAGTATATGAATACATGATGTTTTACATTCAAAGCAGTAGGCATGCAAGCAAATAATGTAGGAATGGGTTAAAATGAAAAGGTAGTTAGCTGACAGATGGAGACACCTTCATAAACAACTTTACTAATTAATGATTTTAATAAGTCACAAGCTTTAGTTAGACCAAGCATGCTTGTTTATGATGATGTACTCGAGTAGATAAGTATATTAGTAAGGTGATAATAGAACAAGCACAGTAAGGTAAAGCACAAAAAGAAGGTTATATAAATTCACATATATACACTAGCAGCATTCAAAGCGGGTTAGGATATATATTGTTAGTTTTCTATTATCTATTAAAGAATATGCTATATTGTTACACTACAGCAAAGTCCTTTTGTTTTAGCTTATTACCTTGTTTTGTACTTAGTCAGGATATATTTTACAGTATCAAGCTCATTCCATACATCTCCAAGTGATATATTTTTCTGCTGTATAGCCTCCGATACCTGTGATAATGCTGATACTATTATTATCCATTAGGGAATATAACCAGAATGTAACTGTTCGGTCAGTCAGCAACTTAAGGATTTTTTTTCCTTTAACCGCTGATTCTTTTCTGTGTGAAGCATCTGTTGGATTTTGTATCTAAAGATAAATATAACATGTTTTGTAAAATACTATAATTCACAAAAGATCAATGTATCATGGATTAAAACTCAAGTATACACTGTATACAGTTTGGACGTTTGACACTGTGTATATCCAAAATTTAATATATTTCTGTGTTCAAGATTGCCTAAAAATGGTTTATGCTTTTACATCTGTAATGTTTTAGCATCTGGAAAAAATATATAAAATATGCACTGTCTTACCTGTTCAAGATGCAGAGTTATTGCAGATAAACCATACAAGACATTATCAATGGCTCTTTTTGTATGAGGCAACCACCTTGTTCCACCTACACGTGTCGGTACCTTCATCTTTTTGCCTAAACTTTGAAATGCAGTCAGCAAATTTGCTCTATTTAGTGGACTGTACCTAAAATATTGATTTAAATGCAGGCCTGTTTAAATGCATTGTTGAACATTTTAATGTCTGATGTGTGTTATTATTATTAAAACTACTGTGCCAAAACTGGTTATTGAATATACTACACATTTATCTACTGGTCTTCACTTCATGATTTCTAAATTTACTTACTTATGCAAGTTCAAGTCTGAAAAATGAGACAATCAAAATCAATTCATTTACATTAATGCAATATTACTAAAATTAGGAATACAACACCTATGATATTAGTTACTAGATAATTTATTTGGTGGAACTTGAAAAGTATCAAATCTTATATGTTTTATCATGATATATTTATTTCTAAGTGAAGTGTATGTTATTTTTTTAATTATGCTGATATACGAGGTGTGTCCAAAAAGTTCATAGACATGCTCTTATTAAATAATTAAACAAGATAAAATTTTCATTTTTGCGCTACATACATTTACAATTTATTATCTATTATAGCACTTAAAATAATTATGACCTTGCGACAAATAATACTTTTACAATTATTTTAAAACATACATGTAAGCGTCTACGGTGCAGGTCAGGACGTTGTTACGTTGCCGACGTCAATTACGTTATAATTTTTCGAAATAACAACCGTCGTTTTTTTACATTTTTCAATGACTTTTCGATGAGTTTTATTCACGTTTGAAAAACATTGTCATGCCAGCCCGTATTAAACGACTGAATAATTGTTTGTACATGTTGGATAAGGTGTTCACGGTTTTCATGGTGAATTTCACATAAATCCATTGTTAATCGAGGAAACATGGTATTTAGTGTTGATGGTTTTACATCCCGAGACTGAATGAACTAACAGTATTCCTCTTATCAAAAAAGGTATAAGCATCACTTTTGGCCGATGACTTCTCTACTTTGACTTTCACTATTGGTGAAGAAGACGACCGTTTACAAACTGATGACTCCTGCTTATTTCAGGATAGAAAGGTTTATTAAAGCATCTTCTTTCGTGAGCATTCCATCCGTCTGTTTCGGTCTTTTTCAGTGAGTAATATTGACACTCAACGTGCGGAAACTTTGTTCCAACCAAGTTTGTCCTTTCATACATTGTTAATAGTACCTCTACTTACACATAACTTGTCTTAAATAACCAGCACACTAACTCGCCTGTCCAGCTTCACTATATTGTCCACCGGCAATACGATGGCGTCATCAATCACGCTCAGTCTACCACTCCTTGGTCAATCTTTTTGGATATCCTACCGTCTGCAAAGGTTTCTACCATTTATAAATTAAAGATCTGCAATTTGTTGATTTCCCTGTTGCTGGTTGCAGCGTTGGAATAGTATGCGTTAGTGTTTTATCTAAAGAGACACACATTTTTATAATTGTTCTTTGTTCTTCTGTATTCAATGACGTTTTTTGTACAAGCAAAATTTCAAGTAGCGCTGATGATCAATGCCCTTTCAAAGTATATTGCGTGACTGTGAACAACAATATTTATGTGTTAATCGTTGTGGCATCATTACCAAAAAAGTAACGTTTCAGCGCCATAAATGTCAAATTACCATGACCTAACAACAAACACCATAGTGTATGAATATCTCCTGCGGCGGAACACCGTTGATAATGTTTCAATATACGACATATTTTTTTTTTAAATGCATATTTTGTCTTAAGATTTGCTCAGCACATGTATATTGTGTTGATTGAAACATTCATACAGCAAATAGTAGTATACAGACGTTAATGTTTCCGAAAATAGACTTGTCTACGAACTTTTTGGACACACCTCGTATATGTATATCAAGTTTACCTGTGTGCAGAGCAATGGATTGCAAATATAAATGGTCTGTCTGTGTTATCTCGAATTCGTTTAACAACTCCAGATTTCTGCCCAAGCATTACTGAAGCACCATCTGTACCCATGGCTACAACTTTAGCTTTCCAGTCATCACCAAACCTTTCAGTAAGACTCGACATAATGGCGTTTGTTATATTTTCGCCATCAGCCTTTGGCACATTCTTAACCGCAATGAACTGTGTATGTACCTGTAATATACATGTATTGTTGGAATATTCAGCAATTATGACAGATATGTCTTCCCTGAGAAATTAAACCTTTTGTCATTCCAGTTAAGTTAAAATGCTCAGATGAGTTTGTTGTCTTGTTGTCAGGAACACCATGAATGTTATAAACTCACTTTCAATAGGACAGGTCATCGGAAATTAATTTAAATAAATAGTATAAGAATGTACATCAGAGTTCGCTTTTTAAAAATTCAATCTGCAAGTAGCTAAACATAAAAGTACATCTACATGTTAGAAAATTATAGGAAATTACCTTGCCATGATGGGACGAGCGTACAAGAACAATCTCTGCTTCTTTGGACGATGTATCGGTGGATCCGTCACTGATTACAGAGATAAACGGGCTTGATAAAATGACTTCATCTTGTTTTCCCCGCCGTGTGTCAGCAATTGACCGTATGAATTTTTGACAATATTTGTCAGTCAGGTAGGTATTACCTCTGTCAATACCCTTGCATTTGTCGAGCGTACATAGTGCACGAAAGTCTGTGTAAGGCCTACCAGCCTTGGCAAGGTAATGCGCATTGCGAAAGAGGTACGTTAGTTTAGTAATTGCGTACAACCTTGTCCCCATCACTTGATCCCTGTGGCTGTTTTTTGGTTAGATCAAATTTCATGTATTTTTGGTGACCTTCAGACTTTTCATGCGATTGAAGTGATGGTTTTTAGCTCACATGTCACAAAGTGACAAAGTGAGCTATTAGGATCACTCTCCGTCCGGCGTCGTGCGGTGTGCGTCGTGCGTCGTCAAATTTTATGTTGTGACCACACTAGGGGCCACATTTTTAGCTCAATTTTAGCAAAACTGGGTCAGAACGTTAATATTAACAAAATCTCGGGACAAGTTCAATATTGGGCCGTTTTGGGTAAAAAACTAGGTCACTAGTGCCAAATAAGGAAAAACCTTGTGAACACTTTAGAAATCACTGTTTTGACTGGATCTTCATGAAACTTTGTCAGAATGTTTATTTTAATAATATGTAGGTCAAGTTTGATAATGGGTCTCATTTCTGTAGTAAAATTAGGTCACTAGGGCAAATTGCTGGAAAACCTTGTGAACACTCTAGAAGTCACTGTTTTGATTGGATGATCATGAACCCTTGTCAGAATGTTTGTCTTCATAATATCTTGGACGAGTTCGAACATGGGTCATCTTGGGTCAAAAACTAGGTCGCTAGGTCAAATCTTATGAAAAACCATGTTAACACTGTAGATTCCACAGTTATTATTGGATCTTCACCAAACTTTGTCAAATCGTTTGTTTTAATTATATAACGGTCAAATATAAATATGGGTCATCTGGGGTCAATAACTAGGTCACCAGGCCAAACCTTGTCAGATTGTTTGTCTTAATAATATTAAGAATAAGTTTAAATATGGGTCACCTAGGGTCAATAACCAGGTCACAAGGTCAAATCTTAGGAAAACCTTATTAACACTGTAGATGTCAAATTTTGATCGTATCTTCACCAAACCTAGTCAGACTGTTTGTCTTAATGATATGTAAGACAAATTCGAACATAGGTCGTCTGGGGTCAAAAACTAGGTCACCGGTTCAAAACAATGTTTTAATGAGTGAACAGTGATTGTCATGTGAGCGATATAGGGCCATCTTGGCCCTCTTGTTTAAAAATAGATCACTCTCCTTACTCCTTCGCCTCTTGTAGCTGTTCAAACAACACAGCATTATTTTCATTGAAATCAATAATAGTGCGTGACAATTTTTCAACATTTTCAAGCTCATTTTACAAATTGACAAAGCTAATGATTCGTTCATATACACATGTCTCTTTCTTCCTGATCTGCATTTTCCTTTCAGATCTTTTACCACACGATAAGAAATGTTTTGATTTTATTTCAAGTCTGTCATTTTGTTTTGATTGAAATCCTTCAAGCTGATTTTTAAGCAAAGAAATAAAACTGAGCTCTGTTCTTATTTGATGATCATATAATTCTTTATGAAAACAATTCTTTAACTGTAGAGTAATTGCTACATTTTATCTAAATATGATTTGCGGAGATGAGGAGACAAACATCCAAAAGATGGTTCATTGTCAAAGTTGAATTCATCATCTGCCATTTTAGACATTTTCTGTAACATATGGTTCAATGGAACATATTACTGTCAGTCTTTCCACTGGTTTTGACACTTCGGTTATTACACCATTTCTCATCAATTTAACAGGTTTCATACGAAGTGATGGTGTCAGTCTTATGTGGAGACCAAGGTTGATCCCACGTCCTGCAGAATTGAAAGATAAAACCAGTTTTCAGTCATTGCAAACCTATCGCTGATTTCATTGCACTGATAAATAAGAACACTATCATCAAGACCAAATACAGATCTAAATACATCAAGTTCAAAGTTCACCGTTACTTTACTAGATCATTTCTTTAATCTGTGTTGAAAGGCATCTTCTATCGCCCAGAAAGCGTAATTCAGTCTTACGTTACAAATACAGTGTAGTTGGGTTCATGAAACTATGGATCAATGAGCTACTGAAGTGGGTTTCAGGTTCCCATGTAGAATCAAATAATTCATAATCTTGCCATTTGACCAGGTACTTGGTGCCCTACAATGTAAAAGTTTTAATTGATATTTTTTATAGATAATAATAACAAAGAAAATCCCCTAAACAATGAAATTTTACAATCTGGTATTAATTGCACTTTTTCTGTTAACACTGCATATAATTTTGATAATTGAACATACTGGGGTCTCACTAATTTTCAATTAACAAGGTCCGACAATCTTTTATTACTGTTAGTGTCCTAGTAGGAAGTTGTAATGTACGTAGTCATATAAGTAACAAGGTCGATATGTTGCCATAATATTAAAACAATAATGTTTTATGTTAACTCTGTTGTTTATATTTTAAAGATAACATTCCATGATAATCATTTTTTATAAACAATAATATATTGTACCGGTATTGATCATAGGAGCTCGAAGTAAGGAATTGTTTTTTTCGGCAATTTTGCCCTTTTCACATGTAATATTACCCAAACTTATACAAATATTGACTTTTGTAAATTACTTGAAAACGGGTCTGGTAATTTTCAGATTACCAGACCCGTTTTCAAGTAATTTACAAAAGTCAATATTTGGACAAAATACGACCGAGTTATTAAAGTTTGGGTAACATTACATGTGAAAAGGGCAAAATTGCCGGAAAAAAACAATTCCTGACTTCGAGCTCCTATGGTAAGTAATATGTATTTTACAATACATAATAATCGGTTGATAGACAGAATATAATATGATCAATCACGTACAGTTAGCAAGGCACAAGTATCACAAAACTTGGTTTACTGAACTTCTTCAGTCACTGACTTTTCGGCGAAACACACTTCTAAAATTGTCGAGTGACCAGCCGCTGTCCCGTGTCCTGAAATTAATCTGATTTAGTTCAGTATTCGATAAAGGTGACAATCAAGAAAATAAAATTTATTAGCGGTGTCAACTGAAAATAAAGTTTCCTTTTAAAAAGGAAAGGCTTGGCTGGTTGTTGCTGATAAAAGTTAGTTCTGATACCATAACTAAATTGGTTCATTTTATTTCGTCTTGTTGACCATTTTAGTTATGGAATTGTCCTCTTTCAAAGTCAACAGGTAGTCTGAAACATCGGTATATTTTTCTATTTATAGATTTTCCTATAATTCATCGTACTGTACACAAGTTTTAAATTGCATCAGAGAAAGCGTTTCGCAAGTTAAATTATAGTAGGGGTGTATTTCATTAATTAATTAATCCTCCGCTTATTACCTTCAGCAATTATGTTGATAATTAAACAAAGAGCTAGTAAAGTAAAAATAATTGAGACTGCGTTAATATATCTTATCTTTTCGTGCCTTAACGGTTGATGGAACATGCCGATTTATAGTGAAACACCCCGATTTTACAGTGAAATCGCAAATGTGTACATCAAGATCACGTGACAAAATTATTGGCGGCAATAGCGTTTCGCAGGTTTCATTATAGAAGGGGCTTCCTTAAATTCTCTTGAACAATCCTCCGCTAATATGTCTTTCAGTAATGATTAAAATAATTGATTTAAATATATTGTACATAGTAATAGAAAAAATAGACAGTTTTAAAATGTGTACCTTAACGTGTAATTAATGTTAATAGAACAAACCGATCTTTAGTGAAACACCCTGATTTCATAATAGACTAGCACAGTGAAGTTGGTACACTCAAGTCATGTGATACCGATTCACACAGTAAGCGTAAACCAATCACCGGACTGTTAACATATAGCTTTCAACCAATCGCCGGACTCTTAACATTTTTGTACACTTGTACCCAGCTTTCGCATTGCATCTACCAGCATCTAGGGAACAAACGTAACCGAAAACAATACATAGGCTTGGAGCCGTAGCTCCAAGCCAATAATGGTGTGTAGCGCGCTGTAAATATACCAAAGTTGTTAAAAAAGCTATGCTGAACGCTCGTTGTCATAGCAACCAATAGGAAAATCTTATTAAAAAATCTTAACTTGTCAAAAACAACAATATCTACAGCATACTTGGTTTGTACATGTAGTATGATCTAGTAGACCTCTACCAGGTTTACTAAATTATGGTCATGGGGTAAAAATTGGCCCCGCACCTAGGGTAACTTGATTTTACAAACTCTCATAAACACATGTATATAAAATATTTTAAAATCTTTCTGTCCGAAGCAAATCATTGAGCTATGATATTAGATGTGAAACATTGTCTAGCAGACCTCTACCAAGTTTGATCAAATGATATGCCCGGGGTCAATTTTTTATTGACTTTGATAATAGTATTTTCTTCTTGTGAGCGATTATAGGTAAAAAGGTAAGAAGTAAAAGGATAGGTTTACATTCATGTTCAACTGACTTTCACAAGTTCAACTGACTTTCCCACGATCACCGGGTTATAGGCATGCAAGTTCTAAAATCGCATGATCTTTTTTCTGACATTAATTTTCCATTTACGCGCACCCGCATTTTGTCTACATACACTTAGTTTGAATGAAAAGTACGTTAATAACATCTTTTACGTCATTATGTGGCGTCACATTCGTGTCCTAACGCAGTACTTATAGGGCTGTGGCGAGTATCCGCGTAATCGTGTTATCACGAATAGAATTTTAAAAAAATGTACGAATAATCGTTATTACTGAGACTCGTGGTTCGCGATCTTGCCTTTTAACATAAGTGTATTCTTTGTTCTTAAAAATCTCTTTTCTCTGAATATATATTGTCTCATAATAGACTGCTTTGTTTGCAAAGAGGTCCAATCGGATCTTTAAATATTTTGTCACAGGCTCAAACCAGAAAATGATGCTGGTATATCCATTAATTGGATGGGAGTACGTATAAATTTAAGCCATTAAACTATTTATATTAATCTACTTCATTATTCCTGAAAGAAAATTAAACTTAGCTGTCTTCAGGACTGCAATGTTGAAGTTTTTGATTGGTTACTTGATAACAAAAGATTCGTGATTCGATTTGTGGATCGTTAAGTGTTGAATCGTGGATTGGATTGCTGACGTCGACTTAAGTGTTTAATGAATTCAAATGAGCACAGTTCTTTCATGATTGATACCTTTGTTAATATGCTGGTAAAACGTCAAAATTTGGTGGTAGACGTCACGAATATTTGCTTTGGCGTCCAATGTCATTCTGTACACATCCGATTATATTTATACAAATTACAGCACAAAGATTGCAACAAAATGAATCCGCTTAATTGTAAAAATTCGAAGTGCTCCGTAGGCGCTGAATAGGGTCGCTTTGGTAACTCGTAACTAGTCACTACGTGAAAAAGTGACAATTTAGTAAACAATAAATGTCAATTGTTGCCATAACCCAAAATATTTAGGTTGTCCACGAACTTTACGGATGACCCTCGTATATACATCACATACAAACATGGTCACAAATAGACACAAATCAATAACTAGAATTAATATGCATATATTACTCTAAATGTTTACTTCAAAAACCCGGTGTAAAAGTTATGAGGATTGGATATAGATTTTTCTTTGATAATATCGCAAAAGAACGACTGAAACAAAAATTATCTTTTTTATTATTCCAACCTTTGTCGACAGTATGCGAGTGTTCAAGTTTTCATATAGTCCTCTAAACTGGTTCCCGTTCCAAGTTGCAATACACCAAGGTACAGACAAGTCATACGGAACCAGTCCACCTTTAAACTGGTTCCCGTTCAATGTTGCAGTGCGCCGATGATATAGACAAGTCAACGGGAGCCACTTAAGTCCTCCTCTCAATAAAACGTGATGGCCCTCACTGCATGGACACCGTAAATACCTCAGTACGAGGTGCGGTGAGGAAATGTTTCAGGCCAAAGCAATAACTATCAGGGCGGGTGATCACGTGACTTTGTTTACGGTAACATTGTGTCATTCGTAATGGCGACGCCCTCGACTCAAAAGGTATTTGCTCATTTTTCACTATGCTTGTCAGTATTTAAATACTTATTTATTATATACCATGTTCCAGGCAAAGGTGAGCCGATTCCAGCGGTACATAACTTTCCAGTGTAGCTTTTGTACTTTTCCAGTTATGCTTGCAGAGATTTTCGCGAGCTAAAATTTGTTGGTGAATATATGTGGTAACAATGGGTCACACAGTATTATTTTGTCCATCTTGGCATTTAAACGTGTATCTGATTAATTAGAATTAATGAAACATACACCGCGTTGGTCGATTTTACTCCATGTACAATCTCAAAGTTTATATGTATCTTTTTTATGACTTGCTGACGGAAAATGTGAGAATGGTAACATTGTTTCACAAAATTATGGAACATGGTATATAAATAAGTATTTAAATGCTGACAAGTATAGTGAAAAAAGAGTAAATACTTTTTAAGTCGAGGGCGCCGCCATTACGGATGACACAATGTTACCGTAAACAAAGTCACTTGATCACCCGCCCTGACTGTGTGACCAGACTACAATAAAAAAGTAAGTGGGCGTTTAACATTACAAAATGTAATTATTTCTGTCACACTTTAACCGAGTCGAGTTTATAAATTATCAATTGAAATTTTGAAATATTTATTAAACTATTGTCAGAACGGAACGGAATAACCCACCTTACTTAACTCAAATGATGAAATATTCACCTTGGTGATAAATGTACACGGTACAAAATATTAGTCATTTAGGATACTTGTGTTGGTATCATTCCAAGTCATCAAAGTACTGAAAGTACTCATAGAAACTGAACTTACACACGGGGGGGATCACGTAACTTCGGATAGTAATCAAAACGAGTAATGGCGGCTGCTGAGGCTCGGTAAGTTCATTATTATGCCCCCCTTCGAAGAAGAGGGGGGAATATATTGTTTGACTGGATGAAGGTCGGTCGGTCGGCCTGTCTGTCTGTATGTCTGTCTGCACGCATGCGAGGGTGGTTGTGGGGTTAGGGTTAGTACATTTTGGTCTTGTGGGGTTCAGATACGTACAAACTGGACTTGTGGGGATAATTTCGACTTGTGGGGTGCGACTTGTGGGGTTAAAAACACCGAAAAGATCAAAGGGATCACCCCACAACATACGTCTCATGAGAACGTCCGTCCGTCTGTCGGTAGACCAGTTAGTTTCCGATGGATAACTTGTCAACGGATTGACCGATGGGCCTGATAATACTTCGCAGGTACATTGGCCTTGGACAGTAGGTGACCCCTATTGAAATTGGGGTCACTAGGTCAAATGTCAAGGTCACTGTGACATTAAGTGTGAAAATCCTTTCCGATGGATAACTCGTCAACGGATTGACCGATGGGCCTTATACTTCGCAGGTGCACTGGCCTTGGACATTAGGTGACCCCTATTGAAATTGGGGTCACTAGGTCAAAGGTCACTGTGACATGGAGTGTGAAAATCGTTTGCCATCGATAACTCGTCAACGGATTGACCGATTGGCCTGATACTTTGCAGGTGCATACGCATTGGACAGTAGATGACCCCTTTTGAAATTGGGGTCACTAGGTCAAGGTCACTGTGTCATGGAGTGTGAAAATCGTTTGAGCGATAACTCTGTGTCAAGGCCCTGTTTGGGGGGCATATGTCTCCGACCGCGACTATACTTTCGTGATTTTATAAGAATGAGAAATTGATAATAAGTGTTATAACAGCATGTTTTGGACATTCAACATTTATTCCACTCTTCTAATAACGTATATTTTATAACAGTGTGCGAGGTAAAACTGTAAAATTATATATTGATATGGTTCAATTGATGCAGAACAGCCGTCCTGTAATAGGCACCTCGATGACCCAACCTTCCATTTCTTGGTCGCTTGTGAAGCTTTATAATAATTATTAAGGTGATTTTTAAGATGCATTTAGTGACGTTGTTTTGAACGAACGTTTGATATGATTTGATATCACCGAGTTTACTGTGATCGTTTTCTTGTGATAGGGTTCTATAGTGTAAGGTGTGTCTTGGCCCTCAATTTTCTGCAATTATGAATAAAATAGATTAGTGCCCGTGATTTGCCCTATCACTGGTATTCATGAAAGTAATTCAAAAAAATCTCTAGCAGACAAAAATATAACAATAAGACTCCACTACTTGTACTCATGGTAAATTAAGTCATCTTGTAAAAAATCGTATTGCTGAGTTTCGATAATCCTTTGGTTTTACAGCACATCTTGTGTTTATGCAGTCTGACAGAGTACAGTACAAATAAGATAATGAATGATAAATGCGCACACCTGGTCTGTAGCCTCTATCAATGTTCAGGGATGTGGCGAATGTTTCCGTTCTGCATGTGTGGAGCGAATAGCCTCTCGATATTGGTCTGAACTGCCTCCAACTGCAATGAAAGTAATATTGTTGAAATATCTTACTCAGATAAGTTTGCATATTTATTGAAAGTTATCATCTTTGACAATTACTGAGAAACTTACTACATGTATATGGCTCGCGTGTGAGTTACTACCCATGAAATGCTCGTTTTACTTACTATAGACCTGCAATGAATATTTCCACGCCATAGACTTACCAAAACGATTTTAAATGGATTCCTACGAGAATTATTGGTACAATTATGTTTAATTTTGTTCTCGAAAACCATAGAACGTACAAGATCGCACTTAGTATCGTTATTTGCAGAAAGTTAGTGCGAATATGATAGGCTATGTCTAGTTTGGCTTTTGTCACCTACAATAAACAAAATGATGAACTTACCGAGCCTCAGCAGCCGCCATTACTCGTTTTGATTACTATCCGAAGTCACGTGATTCCTCCCCCGTGTTACATTGCACTGTAACATGATATGGGAACTAGTTTAACACTTCCATGACCGATGTAGAAAAATGAAGTATTTAGGTCCACATAAAAATTCATGTACGCCGATTAATGACGGCTAAGGAAAGCTGAACGATCGTTCAGTTTCCTAAATAAGTTTGAGTGCGGTATTTGATATCTATAGATGTATATTCGAGAAAGAACTGGTTAAAACTATCAACAATTTCTTGTATGCACAATACTTAAGCTCATAAAAATGTGTTGACTTTGTAAAATTGTTATAATTGTGTATGCGGTTTCATAAACTTGTATTCTGTCCATACATTTTTGAAGCAGAAACTACTTTATAAAGAAAGATATTTTTCTGATGTTTAGCAAAATTCCGCCGTTTAAAATTAAAAGTGTATGTGAAATATAATTTAACGCTATTTAAGTTAAAGCAAGTTGTTTTAAATCTTAAATCCACACAGATATATGAGCGAGTAATCAGATCTCAATGTATTGAAGGGTGGGGTTAGGTTCGTATGTATTCACGATAGATTACATACTATTGTTATATATTATTCTAGACGAATTATACTTATGAGTATTATTTTATTATAGTTGTTTGCGAGTATATAGTGTAGTGTCTATTGCTAGTTTGGCTAATTGTGGTGATTTGATTGTTGGCTAATGGTGATGACTGAATCTATTAATAGTTGACGGGTAAGTAAATTATGAAGGTATTGCCTAGATAAGTTGTTGTGTGGCTATTTGAAGTTCAATGTCGTTGTATGATAGTGCTCAGATTTATGGTGAATTCATTTAGGGTTGATTCTATTTGATTGATGTATATAGGGTCAAAGGGGATTAATTGACACTAAAAAAATTGAAAACAAAGTGTCTAAGCATATACATTTGTAATTATATAAATTCAAGCGGTTTTACTCCAAACTCAGCCTTAAGCTGACGTGCGCAACAAAATTGCCCATAATTTGAACAAATGTCATTATATCAATATTTTTGTGTGTCTATCGTATTGCCATACAGTATCAAACATAAAAAACATAACTTCAAACAATTCATATGAACGGTAATTATTTTATAAACGTTTTCTTTTAGAAAAAGCGTCTAAAATTCAATCCATTTACACGATCTCGAACAGACGCGCTACACTCGAAAGCAATGTTTACGAGTTAATAATTTTTGCATGAAGGGTACTATTCGTTAGACTAATCTATTTTTGAACAGGGTTGCTTGCAACCTTGTTCTTGGTTACTACCAGTTTTGTACCTTCACATACTTAAAATCTGTAGCGGAATCTAAAAATATATTTCATGGCTTCCCCTATCACAACTAAAGAAGAAGCTCTTCACCAAACGCCAAAAAAATAGTTCTAAGGAGAAGACGGTTATCGGTCATATCTGGTTCACACTATCTATATAAAACGACTTTGGTGTAAAGATTATAACTTAATATATGTTGCTTAATGAGTGGAGTCAAATGAAATGCGTTAAAACAAAAGTCGAACATGATGAGATTACTGCGCAGCTGGACAATTGACAGCCGGTTTGTATATATATAAAAACGAACTTCTTCGCAGCATGGAGATTGGTGGTCCAGCGGTAAGGATGATCGCTCCGTGTGAGAGGTCCTAGTTTCGTTAATCGGTAATACCACAATATTTTTATTTATATGAACTTTTTTTTCAAATAATTAGCTAATATATCAAAGAGAAAGTATAGTTGTGTTAAAAAAATGTTTTTCAATGAAATAAAAAATCTACATGAAAAGTCCAAATCATAATTAAATGCAGTTTTCGTGAAAATTGATAAAAACAATATCAATAATCAACAAACTTCCTAAAACATGTATATAAATAACTATTATTTTCGGTGAAAAATAATAAACCAACGGACCACGGTCGTGACTGTGTGTGTGGCACTCTGTTGCTGATAATACAACTGTGATTTTATCTCTCGCCACCAGTTTTCTTTTTCTGAATCTTGCCGGTGTAGCATAAAATTTTGACCCCGTTGAAAAATGACCCCAAGGGTCATTTCCCAATTTTGAAAATCGACCCCGACAGGTTTTCAACGTTAAATTTTGATAAAGAAAGTCGTTGAATATTGATCAACGTTAAATTTTTATCAATCCTGGGGTCAATTTTTAACGATAACTAAAACTTTAGACAAACGTCAGAGATCAACTGTACGAATAAGAGAATTAGTCCTGCAGGAGCGTAGCTCTCGTAAAACATTGTTTAGCACAGTTTATAATTATATACATTTTGTCGTCCTAAGCGCCCTTAATTTTGCTCTTGTCTATATGAGAGATCAAATTGATTTTTTGTCATTCTGTTTCAAACTTCTTTAAATGTGAGTTATTTGAGATGCTTTTATTAAAACAAAGTTAAATAGAAAAATAAAATATTATTTTAGCTTGGTTATTATTCAAATAAGGAGTATTAAATAAAGGATAAATAACGGACCCTAATACAAAATACTAGTGCTAGTAAATATTTATGAACAAAAGTTAGAGGTACTTGGTCCTTATAAATTGTGATAGTCCAACATAACTGGTAAATATACAACATTCTTGAATGCTAGGCTTTGGTCATTTATATTTGACGTTTGTATCATAAAGGGAGGTAATATTGCTAACTAGTTTGTGCTCTCCCTTTTGTTAAATTATATAGCATTTTTAATTTTATGTTTACAAATGCCAAAATATCACTATAAAAAAGCTTGTAGTAGTGATTCTTATGCAAATTATTATTTATAAAAGTGTGTAATGGTTATGAGAACTGCTAGTAATAGGGTCTGTGGTTCATTATGTCTAAAACTGGCAGTCAATTTTACATTTAGCGTTGTAACACTTTATATTGCGTAAGTAGAGGGTATATACTGTCTGTCATACCAATTAATTAATTCATGCTGTTTCTAAATTTATTTTTAGACATAATAAAGCAAACTGCTTTGTCCTGTCAGTAGGTTATTATTCTGTTGTTTTTCATATCATTAAAATGAGACAATGTTATTATACAAATTAAGGTATTTTATTGACTTTTCAATCAAAACATCATGTCGATTGCATGGGATTATTTTACTATCGCGTCATGAGGAACTGCGAATGTTTATAAATCCGCGTAAATGGAGTTTTGGGACTTATTTTGTTATTGGAACAAGACAAATCGAATACATATGTGGTTGGTGCCGAACCAAAGAGTTTATCCTGAGACTTTGCCCTTTTAAGTTAGCTTTCTAAGCCACACCGGACAAACTTTCTTAATCTTGGCACCATGCAACCGTGCCTTCTCAATATGCCACAGAACTCTTGTTACAGCTTTGGGTGATCGTTTTTTCAATGTTTCATGCGATTTGTCAGCATTTCAAATAAACTTAAAAAATCGTTCTCTGACCCTATCAACACACGTACAATGAAAAAACGAACAAATCATCATAATATAAAATACTTAAAAGTTTTATAAACAGAAATCGTGAGAATTACTTAAATTACATAATTATGTACTGTAAGTGGTGATTTTCAACGCTGAAAATAACTGTACATAGGCTGATCAATTTTTAATGAGGGTCAAATTTTCACGCGTGATGGGGTCATTATTTAACGTTGAAAATTGAACAATAATCCGTTGACGGGGTCAAAATTTTATGCTACACCGGCAATATTTCGTTGAACCATTTTGCTACCCAAGAAACTCTCACAACGAGCGTTCTGATTGGCCGTTCAACATTAAAGGACCAATCAGAATCCTCGTTACGTACGTGTTATTAGGTTGGGAAAATGGTTGAGTAAAACCCCTTGTATCTATATATACACCTGGAAATAAGTTAAGCACACCCGGCATTTTGCCTCGAATTTGACATGACCACAACTGAAATTTTATTTGAGCAATGGTAAGAACGACCTTCCGTACTAATCATGTGTATCTCCGATAGAATTGCGCGCACGGAAAGCTCGTGTACTTCGCCATTTTGACAACATATTCGTGAATTGTAAAACTACACTTTCAATTAACACAAAGTACATGTACAAAATTTGAATTTGTTCTAACATATTGTCATTATTTTGACCTTTTGTCAACAAAATGGTTAGGAGAAGATTATCGGATGGCGATAGGTGGCAGATAATAGGCATGATTAATGCTGGCATGTCCTACAGTGCTGTTGGTCGTCAGCTTGGCTATAATCACTCTGTCACTAGCAGACTAGCTCAGAAGTATCGGCAGACGCATGGCGTAAGGGACCGTCCAAGATCTGGACGGCCATATGTAACAACGGCACGCGAGGACCGAAATCTTTTACGTCTCGTTAGACGTTTTCCGTTTGCAACAAGCACCTATCTAAAGCGAAACTGGTTGCCGCACAGGCATTTGTCGTCACGTACTCTGCGCAATCGGCTCAGATCTGCAGGTTTAAAGTCGAGAAGGGTAATAAAACGTCCCTTGTTGACACCTGTTCATCGCATGAACCGTCTGACATGGTGCTTGGCAAGGCGTGGTTGGAACCTGAGATCATGGAGAAAGATACATTGGTCAGATGAAAGCAGGTTCCTTCTGCACGTCATGGACGGGCGCATTCGAGTGTGGAGGCAACGAAATACAGCCTACACACCAAGAAACATTCTTCCTACGGTTCCCTTTGGTGGTGGATCAGTTATGATATGGGGTTGCTTGTCCCGTGACTGTAAGTTGGACATTGTAACTGTCCAAGGAAATCTGACAGGTGATACTTATGTACGAGACATCCTACATCCAGTCGTCGTGGACCATTTTGATAATCATCCATTGGCTTCCCGACCTGTTTACATGGACGATAATGCCAGACCGCACCGAGCCCATGCTGTAACACAGTTTTTGCAACGGAATGCCATCACCACCATTCCCTGGCCTGCCATGAGTCCTGATTTAAACCCACTGGAACACGTGTGGGAGATCCTGGGCCGGAAAATACAGAATTTGGACCCACGTATAGTCAACCTGCAACAACTGGAACAAGCTCTGCACCAAGGATGGCAAAATGTATCTCAAAATCGCATTAGACGCCTTACTGGTAGTATGAGGAGAAGGGTTGAGGCTGCCATCCGGGCACGTGGCGGTTACACACGCTATTAAAAATTTGGCTACATAATGTCATTTAAGGTTAAGTAATCGTCAACCTTTACCAAAAATATCCACCAGTAAATGTTTTGTAAACGCTCCAACACCATACTTATAAACACCTACATTTTTGGTAAAAAACAACACATTTGCTTATGCTTCAATAATTTGGATAAGAATAAATTAAACTCATAAATTTACTGGTTTATGATTACTAAATTGCTATCGCTACTTATCAAATTACTATTTCTTAGCTAAATTAAGTCGTCATCTCATGACAGTGCTTTCAATCACAACCAATTTTAAATTTCCGGGTGTGCTTAACTTATTTCCAGGTGTATATATGCTTAGACACTTTTTTTCGATTTTTTTTTGTGTCAATCATCTTTGTATAGGGTATGATATTATCATATGTGCTTGTGAACTATATACATCAATTTATTCATTTGTTATTTACAATGTGTATTACTCATATCATGTAAATATTTTATACTCTCCTTAATGGAGGATTGAATAAAATATACAGTCAATATCCTTTACGGAAAAAAATCATAGAAAAAAAATTAACCAATATAGATCTAATCAAGGACTTATATACATACATGGATTCGCAACTGCTAAAAATAGATCAAACGATATCGTTCGGCGATCCCACAATGCATTGCTACATACTCGGCAATGTCCGACAGCTGTATTTGGGTGTTTACGAATTTGATTATACTAATAAAACTCTGGCAATTGGGCACGGGAAATTGGTAAAGGATGCAACAAATTCCTTGAAGATATTGAGATACATTTATAAATCACAAAGTCTAAGTATAAGCATCGAAAAAGTCATCAGTCGAGCATTTTAAATTCCAAGATGACGGACATCTATTATAATCCTTTCGTCTCCGAGATTAAACATTCGGAATACCACGGATATTTTCGCTGTTATTATCATTCGGATATCACGGATTTTTTCGTATTTTCGCTTTTGTAAACAATAGCTTGTATTCCCGTTGATTCACGTCTTATTATCGCGGGATTTGATTACTTTAAACTGTTAATACGGAAGTTGCGAATCCATGTATGTATATAAGTCCTTGATCTAATATGCTTCTTGTAATTCGTCTACCTATAACGTTTTGTTATAGTTTTTCTTGTTCGTACTAATGTGTGCACTACATCAGCTATAGAGATTATATATACAAATATAGTAATGTAAATACATATGTAATGTATTGTCTCTGACTATACACTTACTAGAATACATCGTTTCATTCTAGGCGTAAATTTAGTCAGGGCTGTGGATATACCGTACGTTTCTTGGGCATGTATATCAAAATATATTAGAAAGTCGATCTCGGGTGGCGGTGGATATTAAAGTAGGTAGGGCAACCAGAAATAAACAATTAGTTTTGTATCGTTTATAGTTGTCTTGAGTGTTTCGATTCCATTTCTTGTTCAATTACAACTGTACGAATTTTAAATTCAAACTGTTCAATTCGTTGAGATTGTATAGAATGAATATTAACGGGTTAAAATTGCATTGTGTTATTTGTATGTTGATATGGGCCTATAGCTTACTGAAATTTGAAATAAACTGTCAATTAACGGGTAATTTCTACGTTTTTGTCATTTTATAAGTGTCCATGTGACGATGCCTTTACTGGTTAACATTGTGTCTTCTTTTAATATACATAGTTCCCACATCTACAATATTTACCTCCCTTGGCGGCCATCTTGCTTGGCAAATTCCTTATGCGCTTAGTAGAAAAAATCAGAAAAATTGGTTATTAAACAACTTAATTTATAAAAGATAACTTAATCATGAAGTTGGTAAGGCCACAATCACATCAGGTTTAAGAAAATGTAGTTGTCACATATAAATATCCTATATTTAGAATTATCAAAACAAAAATATAAATATCTTCTATTAGTGCTTGTTGAATTTGCCAAGCAAGATGGCCGCCAAGGGAGGTAATTATTGTAGATGTGGGAACTATGTATTGGTAGGCGGAATTTTTAATTTGGCCCCGCCCATTCTCTCAAGTGGTGCGAATTAAACATTCATGCGTAGTTGAAAGCGAAACTAAAATTCAAAGTCCAATTATAACAATGGCGTTTGGAGGACGTTCCCAGATACAAATGTCAGATGAAACATTTGATTTTGTTTGTACTTCGTGCTCGCGAGAAAACAAGACTTTAGAAGCTGTGAAATATTGTTTGGAATGTGCCGAGTATTGTTGTCAGTCATGTACCGACCTACACAAGAAGATTCGAATTTTAAACGGCCACAATCTTACGGAGGTCAGTCAAGGTAACCAAGCGAGCAGTCAACAATCCATCTTGACAGAATTTCCTACAGAAAGATGCAGTATACATAAAAGTAAAGTGATAGATATATATTGTGAATATCACGATGTTGTTGGATGCAGTGTTTGCTTCGTGAAAGATCACAAGTAAGTTTATATCGCATGAAATTATTGGCATTATAAGGTTAATTATTCCAACTTTTGAATATAATTGCAGAGACATCTATGTCTCTGATAAATGCAACAAAATTACAGGAAAATGTTAAATCAATGTCCTTGTGACGTGTAAAATATAAATGTTTCCTTGAACCATATCCTAAATTGTGAATTTTGGGCCTCACTAAAGAACTGTTTTCAAGTTATTTTCCGACAGTTGAATTCCTCAACGAATTTACATGGAAATACACATTTCTTTTTTAACCGTTTCAGATCTTGTCAAGACAGTCATATTCACTCTATACCGGATATGATTGACACTCTATTCAAGTTATCTGACTGTAAGCAGACACACAGTCTTCTTAAAGATATGATGGTTTCCATGGAAACACAAAGTAAATCTAAAGATACCCAGCTTCAAGCATTAAACAAAGTAAAGAAAGAGACTCTGAACAAAGTGACAACATTCCAGAAAGCTTTAGAAGCCATCCTTAGAAACATTGCTGAGTCATCAAAGAATGAAGTAGAAGCTGCGTACAAGGAACTGGAAAAAGAAATTCTAGAAGAAAAACACAATGTTGATAGCATACATCAAGATTTACAGTCAACAGATTACAAACTAAAGAAGTCAGAAGGAAATAGAGCTCAATGTTTTGTTTGTTAAAAACTGGCTCAAGAAAAGATGAAAATAGCAGATTGTGAGAAGAACAAACAATTACATGATACAGACACACAGACATCATTTATTCCAAACCAATTATTGATGGAATATATGAAAGATTTACAAGGTATTGGTCAAGTACAGAAACATGTAATACAGAAACATGATCATCTCTACACAATCAATGGAAGTAGAAATATAAGACTTTCTGGTGATCGTAAAGTATGTAATTCCTTTGGATGTTGTCTGACACATGATGACAAGCTACTTGTCACAGATAGGAACAATAAGAAATTAAAACGTATTGAACTACAGAAGATGTCAGTTGTTGACTATTGTACTTTAGATTCTGTACCATGTGGTGTATGTTGTATCAGTAAACATGAAGTTGTTGTTGCATGTCGTGATGACAAGATCCAGTTTGTTTCCATTGATAAGAAGATGACACCTACAAGACAAATTAAAATGTCACATGTTTGTTATGGTATTGCTTTCAAGGATGGTAAACTTTATGTGACAGATAGTGGTAAATCACTCTATGTTTATGACATGACTGGTACCCTGTTGAAGACCATTACATGTGATAATGCTGGGAATAAACTGTTCATCCAGAGTAGACAAGTTACATTCAATGAAAGAGGAAACAAAATGTTTGTTGGTGATTTGTACAAGGGACTTGTATGTTTTGATGGAGTAGGAAATTATTTGTCTACTGTTACAGACACTGACCTAACCTGTGTAGATAGTGTATGTGTTGATGGTAGAGGAAACATGTTTATAGCTAGGTTTAAGTCTAATAATGTGATACAATACAGTGAGGATGGGAAGAAATGTGGTGTGGTTGTGAAGAAAGAAGATGGATTACAACAAACACAATCAGTGTGTTTTCATCAAGGACTGAATACAATGTTTGTTACCATGGAGAACAGTGATGTTGTGAAAATGTATGAACTGAAATAAATGAAACACATGATGCATTATGTGTGTACTGTCGCCATATAAGGCAGACATGTTTTTGTGCTCCTGAATTTAAAGCGCTGAAAAGCAAAATTTTGGTCTATGTAATTGCAACATCACTGTTTAAGATGGGTGAAAATTGCAGATGTTCACAAAACATATATATTTCGGATATGATCAATATCAATAGTTAATCAGTCGTGAAGCAAAACTACAGGTATAGTTGTGATCGTCTTGATATTGACGAGTTGAATAGGATTTTAAAAGTATTATATAAGTTTAAGCGTGTTTTATCAGCGTTTTTTTTCCTTCTTTGCACGGGGCCGGTAAACGGACCCGTTCCCAATCTCTACCGGACCCGTCCCAATTTGAGCACGGACCTGTACCAATTTGATCAATATTGCCCTTTTCCCAATTTACTTTTAAAATATCAATCAAAATCATCCGAAACCACCTAATAATCACTATCTCCAACACAAATATTACTGCCGATAACGGCATTTTCACGTGTACGATGTTAGATCGAATAATTCTGAGTTCGAAAAAAAATAGGTAGCCTGGTTTGCCGTATAATTACGATAAAACATGTGGCGCTTGGAAAGAAAACGAAACCAGTCTATTTCCCGAAAACGAGTCAAACCGAAAGTATAAAGCACGACAGTATGCATGTAATATTGTAAAAAACTTTAAACAGAAATTATTTTAAGTGATTATAAAACTTATTAAAAGACAGCAGAATTATTCATGTGACTTGCTAAAACTGTAATTTATTCACCTTATATAAAATTCCCAATTTGCCTTATTTCGCAACATGAAATTCCCAATTTGGCACTTTTCACCACGCGAAAATTCCCAATTTGATCGGTACCGGACCCGTTCCCAATGAGGCGAAAAAAAACGCTGTTTATGCTTTTATTACAAAGCCCCCAAATTGAAAGATTTTGTGTAATTGTTTTTTATCAAATTAGCCTTATTGATCTTAGTTTGATCATCATACTATGACATAATTGTATATACATATATTTGAATACTGATAAGTATGTTTGATACCTCGCAGTTACTGTGACTGTATTTATTAACAAAAACAATCTTTCATATGTATTTTCACCCAAGCTGATATAATTACAGATTAAGATCTCTTTGATACTTTATGTTTTCAAACTTTGATACCTTGCAACTATAAGTAATTACTCAGAATACATTTTTGTCACTTAAACCTTTACTTTCCAAACACCTTGGCTTGCTATTAAGAAGGTGCTAAAATGTTTGCACTTAAGGTATTGTTTTGAAATTCTTTATAATCTGGTAATGAAAGGTAAAATATGTTGATAGCAGGAAATGTCAAATACTAAATTAATCCCTTTCATGCTTAAGGTGATATGTTATTATTACACATAGAATTCGGCAGATGACAGTATCTGCTAAAACCTGTATAAATACTGGGACAGTTTTCTTGTTAAATCACAACAGTTTTTCCAGAATAAAAAGTATATATGTTTCTATATACCGTCTCGTCATTATTACAGGTATGTGAATTTATTATTAATTTCTTCTTATTTCTTGTAAGTTACTTCTTTAATTTTACAATACAAAGTTAATGTTTTGTGAGTAATAGATTCTGCATAGAATTAATATATGTAGTGTGGGATACTATAAGTATATCATATGTTTTCTGCATTTATATATTTTCAACATTTTAGAGTTTTTGTTTTGTAAAACTCTTAGTTAAATTATTCCACAATAAATTCTAATTTTATGTCCGTAAGCATTCTGAATTATATATATTGTTCTATATGCGTTGACATCGATACCCTCTCATTTTGAGTGTTCTATCATTTGTAAGTTATCATTTAACTTAGCTATTTCCCCATGTTAAAATAAAATGTTTGTTATAATATGTGAATAAGCTATTTCCCCCAAATGGTATAACAGTTTACCTTATTAGTTGAAATATGACTCTGTGTGAATTTAATCTTTATGTATGCATATGTGTTTGATACTACTGTATGTTTTATCATATGTATGTATACACAACAGTTTTTCCAGAATAAAAAGTATATATGTTTCTATATACCATCTCGTCATTATTACAGAGATGCACATTGAAACAAACAACGCTTACGGTGTAAAACTTTTAAGAATTTAGCCGTACATAGTTTTTTAGTTGCTGACTTTTATTTTGTTTTACTAGCTACTATCTTATGCCTTTCCATATGCATTGCTTATGTGCATGTAAATTTTATATAACCTGTCTTATACATGTGCCATATGTCATTGTACAACGCCATATGTATATATATATATATGAATGTGATATAGAAATAGGCGTTTGAATAAATAAAACAGTTTCAGTTTCATAATGACCAGTACGTTTGCCTGCTATATATATATATATATACATGTATATGTGGATTCAATGATATGAAACATACATTATGATAACAATATTTATCAATGGTTTAAATTGGTAGTACAGCTTATACATATTCATCATGTTGTGTGATCACATGTTACTGTTTTTATGACAGAATATTTCAGTTAAGTAATTGGCTATGTTGAAATATTTTGCAGAAAATATTGTGAAATTTTTGGTTTAATACAAAAAATGATTATTATTTCAATTTAAGTACTGGACACTGTAGTATGAATGAAAAGTATGTAAGATGTTCATGATTTATTTGTAGATTTGTTTATTAATAGCAAACTAATTTATACATCTAGTAATGCATATATTACTTTAGTATTTTTTTGTTTAACTAAAGTTTGTGTTTTGTTTGTATTCTCTTATAGGATTGTCTGTGTTGATTAATGCAGTTGTCGTACGTTTTTGATAAACATTTCTAGATGACAACTTAGGCTTACTGTAGCTGTTTATATGTATGAACTATTGTGAATATAAACTATTTCAGATTTTTTTTCTTTTTTGAAATCACCCATAGTGTTAATCTAGTCCAGTCAGTCAGTGATGGGACAGAGGATTTCAATTGATAGATTATTTCTTATATTACTCTTCAGATTCTTAGTTGGTAGTTTTTGAGCTGTCATGAAATGAATTGGCTATATGTAAAATTAACATTTATGAGTTTTTTCTTATTCATAATGCAATGCAATAATTCATCAATAATCCTGTTTAATACTTGATGTAGTTTCCAAAATAATTAAAGATGAATTTATAAGGCTGAAAATAAAAACAAGTTTGTTTGGAGTGCTCCGACCCAGAATTTAAGCACTGGATAGGTAGGAAGGGAAAAAAACTTTGATTTTATTTAATTGCTAGGATTTTTCGTGAGAAGGTAGCTCTCCAAACAAACTTATTTTTATTTTCAGCCTAATTTAGTATGTATGATAGATAGATAGATATTTTATTTAATTCCAAAAGGCTTTAAAGCCCACAAGGATATACACAGCACAATACAAATGTATGATGTCCACCAGTGTGACTGTTTACCTATCTTCCTTATAATAAATATTCATTCTGCATATGGTTGTTATTGTCAGCTAATAAAACACTTTATTCTGAGAATAGATGGCTACAAATGAAATCATTGATGTATCATTTATTACGATAAAGCTTAATCTTAAAGTCATACATAAATCAATTTGAGAAATAGATAACTATGAACAGTCTGTTTATCACACCTGTTTAATACTTTCAAAGATACATGTTTCAACAATTAATACACAAACAAAACAGATATGCATGCAATAACATTTTTAGTGAAACTTCACAAACTTTGTTAACATTACATACAATTATACAAACACTTTAAGCTTTGTACATTATTTGACTGTTATGACAAATTTGTCTCTGCTATCAATTTGGTCACATTTCCTGTAAAAACATTTGTCTGACTTTTCTTCGTAAGACCCTGAAACAAAAAGATGAAAATATCAACTTCTTTCATTTATAAAAATGATAGTACATTTAGTATCAGTAGGAGAAATGCTATCTGCAATTATTGTGTATATATAACAAATAATTTATTATCATTTGCTAAAACATATTAGTGTAAATTGTTAACTGATTCCATAGACGTTTGTTGACTTCAATTCTTTATAAAGAACTAACTACAATTGCCCGTTTAACAAAACATAGATCATACCAACAAAAACATATTTAATTAAACATACAGATTCCTAAAATGTCATGTAAATCTTACTAGTAAGTATTTTAAGCCTTCTTACATTTCATCACCAAATATAGATAAGTACAATGTACCTTTATTTCAGTATAAAGTGAACTGGGTGGGGTATAAGGGTATTGTGAATACAGACTGGAAAGTTTGAGCCACATTAAGTCAGGATTCATTCTGATGAATTGCTTACAACACTCAACACAAGCCTGTAATTAAAACAGTGAAGTCAGAATCCAAACAATGACAATACAGTGGTGTATCAAACATTTCACTGACCTTGTTAAGTTGTAAATAATAAAAAAAAACTATTTAAAAGAAAACATATTAATTTTTTTGATAATAATTGATTATCCAGAAAACATGAAAAAAGATACAATATAAAAGAAGTCAATTGAAAATAAATGCTTAATTCAGAGATAAGGCTGCTATTTTTCCTATATACATACATGTACATGGAACAGCTGGAAATCCTAAACATAAATAATACAACTTTTTATAAAATAAATTTCATTGAATAGAATCTTAAAATACAATACAAAAAAGAAAATAGCTGATGTACCATACAATCATGAATATAGATATACAGTCAAAACTCGTTATATCGAAGTTTGTGGGACTTGCCAAAATACTTCGATATAAACGAACTTCGATATAGGAATTTCGATACCTGTGTTTACATTTTAGAGCTAAAGTCAGTGTGTCGTAATAATAACGTAATCGTGTTATTTAGTGTACGGGATTGTAACGGGTTATAAGAATACGGCATTTATACCGGTACTTATACGGGTACTTTCGATACAATTAATTTGCTATATACATAATTATGCATAAGATAGTTTTAAATGAGCATATAGCAGCATTAATAATAATTTGTTTCATCAACGAAAAGTTTGTATCAGTTTTATAATCGTGAGAATGGACACTAATATGTTTATACAGCTGTCAATAATTAAATAGTGATTTTAAACTGTAGGTGTTTGTTTGCGGAAAAGATGCGAACATTTCTTTTGCAAGTTGGCGACATAATTGGTTCGACATAGATGGTCACTTTATAGTTGAAAATATTTGGTTCGGGCCGAAAATCTACTTCGATATATAAAAATATCGAGAACCGCGAATTCGATATACGTGTGTTTTTTTAATATGTAATAAGAAGGAAAAAATCGGGACTTTATTTTTACTTCGATATAAGCGGGATTTCGATATAAGCGATTTCGATATAATGAGTTTCGACTGTATATACAATGAGCTTGTAAGGATATCTACACATGGTAAATAATTTCTATACATTTTCAATATGTAATTTCAAACCCAGAAATGTCAAAAATGAATATTGATCAATCTGATTAAAATCATATCCTCAAACCCGCTACGCTATGAGGATCTGAAGACGACCTATAGAAGGTCACCTCAAGTGACCTTTTCCACTAGCCAATCAGCGCCTTACTTTCATAATTCTGAAAGTGATCTGATTCTATTTTTAACCGCAGTTAAAACAATATTTGACTTGTAGTTATCACAAACACCTATTCTTACGCAACTAAATGTAATGATAGCACCCATGTGACATGCGTGTTTATTAAATTTTCTGTACTACTATGGCCGATTCGATCAGGATTACTAAAAAAATCAAAAAGTGGTTGCAGACAAATATGTTATACGTATTTTAACGTTTAAATAACATCGTCAGGTAGAAAGTTCATTCGGCCAAAGTACCGATGAAACGAGTTATACGATTGGCTGAATTATAAATAGATATAAATAGTGATCATGGAAATTCCGACTTTTGAAAATAGAAACTGGTAAAGGCCGTCATCAGATCTTGCCGTAAAGAAGATCGAATACTTTAGTCAGATTGGAATATTGATTACTTTTTTCTTTGATTTACGTTTTCTCATTTCTGCATTCAATAAATGCATATGTCCCTGTAGGATGCTTTACTTAACCTCATACAAAGGGTCAGATGGAAGGACAAGGCAATCACAACCATAATCCCTCGCATAATTTGAGGGGCGTAAGATAAAATTCAATACTCCTCTTACATTTTGTAGAGTTATTGGTTGTCTGTTGTGTAGATAAGGTAAACAACAATTTGTTAGAACATCCAGATCACTACCAGCAATACATGTCTGTCAATAGAACAAGCACATAAATCATTATAACATGTCTGTCAATAGAACAAGTACAGAAATCATTATAACATGTCTGTCAATAGAACAAGTACAGAAATCATTATAACATGTCTGTCAATAGAACAAGCACATAAATCATTATAACATGTCTGTCAATAGAACAAGTACAGAAATCATTATAACATGTCTGTCAATAGAACAAGTACAGAAGTCATTATAACATGTCTGTCAATAGAACAAGTACAGAAATCATTATAACATGTCTGTCAATAGAACAAGTACAGAAATCATTATAACACTGGAAAAAAAGGTATCTAGTGACTACACTGGTCTAGATTGGGTCAACATGTTACTATGTTTATAGTAGTAACAAACTGATCAATTATGAACTTATTTGTAGAATCAAATAAACCCAGTCATATAGATATATCTAGAATTGAAATAAAAGTAGTATCTTTTTCTTTATCTTTGATTATTCAACAATAAATTAACCAAATACTAACAGTAGTATCAATATAAATAAATTTATCCAGTCACTTCATGCAAATTCGACCAGATAACAGGGTGCCGGATAAACTTTGCTTTATTAGGTCACCTGACCATGTGACTTGTGATAAACCGTCATCTGACCACGTGACCTGACAGACTATTTCTTATAACAGTCGCCGGTTGAAATTCAGTGCCCGGGGGTGCGGTTTTCCTACCCGAAATGATTTGAAGTTGATCGATTAATGTTCTACGACTTGCCTGCGTCTAAATAATATTATCAAGATGTCCGACTTAGTTGTTTATCGTGACGTCATTGAACGAACGTGACGTTACGCGCAGATTAATGAGAAAGTAACTAAATAGTCCCGAGTTTTTTTCCCTTATTTAAGCAAATTCAGTGACTGGATAAATAGAATAATAGGTAAGTGATATGGATTGAGTAAAAGTTTATCCGGCTCGGCTGCGGAAATTATCAGATTCGCCTTCGGTTCACCCGATAAATTCCTCCGCTTTGTCAGATAAACTTACTCATCCACAACACTAACCTATTTTTCTCTATCTCTACAAATATGCTTTAATATTATGAGAATAGGGATAAAAAATTTTGAATCCTATGTCTTGAGAGGATCAATAGGTCCACAACTCTTGTTTAAATAAACTAGAACTATCACTAAAGGTGATGAATACCCCCAGATGCGGCCTTGACACAGTTGTTACATTTTACAGAGGGAAATATAATGCATTTTCATTTTTTAATACCTGCAAATTGTTGCTAAGATATATCCTGACCAGTTTCTAAATATACATTATATAAAACATAACAAAGGGCCATAACTCATTAAAATTTACTTGGACAAAACCTATTGTGGACATGCACAACTTGGCAAACTACTTATCACTTCTAAGAAGTTTCACTGAATTCCTGCATGTAGATGCTGAGAAATGGTACGGGCAAAATTTACCTAATTGTATAAAACAAAGGGCCATAACTCAGTGAAAATTAATCCAAACAAAACCTGGTAATTGCATGCACAACTTGGCTAACTGTTTATAACTTCTGTGAAGTTTCATTGAATTCCTATGAGTAGTTACTGAGATATTGTATATACACTGTATAAAAAACAACAAAGGGCCATAACTCAGTGAAAATTTAACCAACCAAGACAAGCTTAATGCATTCACAACAAGGCTAACTACTTATCACTTCTGAGAAGTTTTATAGAATTCCTGGCAGTAGTCAATGAGAAATAGTCAGGACAAAATTTGCCTATTGTATATACTGTAGAAAAAAACAAAGGGCTATAACTCAGTGAAAATTAATCCGAACGAAAAATGCTTTAAGCAAGCACAGCTAGGCTTACTACTGATCACTTCTGTGAAGTTTCATTGAGATCCTATGGGTAGTTGCTGAGAAATTGTCCGGACAAAATTTGCCTATTGTATATACTGTATAAAAACAACAAAGGGGTATAACTCAGTGATAATTAATCCGAACAAAAATTGCTTTAAGCTAGCACAACTAGGCTTACTACTGATCACTTCTGTGAAGTTTCATTGAGATCCTGTAAGTAATTGCTGAGAAATTGTCCGGACAAAATTTGCCTATTGTATATACTGAATAAAAACAACAAAGGGGCATAACTCAGTGAAAATTAATCCGAACGAAAAATGCTTTAAGCTAGCACAACTAGGCTTACTACTGATCACTTCTGTGAAGTTTCATTGAAATCCTGTCAGTAGTTGCTGAGAAATTCTCCGGACAAATTGTGTCTACAGACGCACGGACCGACCGACCGACCGACCGACCGGCCGACCGACCGACCGTCAAGCGTGAATCCAATATAGCCCCCATATATTTCATATCTGGGGGTATAATAAACTACATGTATTTAATGGTTAACATACAACACAAATTTTAAGGGATTTGAATTATTTTGTTTTAACTAAATCCTTGAAGAGATGTACATACCTCCTCAGCAATCCTGCTTATCTTCTTTAATATTGCTAACTGTAACTTATAATTCACTGTAAACATGTAGGCTGACCCAGCATGGACACTGAAAATAAATAAGACAGAAGATATATATATAGGAGTGTTGTTGCACAAGAACACAACTACAAATTAAATCATGAAACAGCACAAGTGATTTACTGAAAATGTCTGTCCATACCTTATCAACTGATAAATAATAACCAGTTTACTTGCTAAACTTTTCTGATATGAATATCAACATATGCATGTGATGAGTTTGACCTCAATAATTCAATCTTTGATTTAAATACAGTCAATTGAAACTTGAACAGTCTAAATTCTAAAGAATATTTGTTTACCTTATTTCAGCTTGACTTTTCAGGAATGTTGACAATTTTGGAAGAACATCTTTGGTTATTCGATGTCGAACAAAATCTCCGGAAGTTTTCGTGATAATCTGTAACACGTCTAATGCCTACAGACATGAAAAAAAGGTTTATCAGTTAATGTCATCAAAAACGTCACCAAATACTGCATTTCATTATCGATACAAGCAACAGAATTTTGAAGCCACAATAAGAGAAAAGATGATTTCATTACTATCATTATAATGCTTCCTATGTATTCAACTCCCAAGTACATGATAGAATTTATTATTAAACTAAATAATAACAAATGAATTTAACACTGATGGCCTTTGATACCAAGCTAGTAATTGGTTCATTATAAACACATCAACAAGTAGAGTGAGTGCTTTCAGAAAATATCAGCCCCATTTATTTCACTGCTGCATTTACTTCATCTGCACTATTTATTTCACTGGCCCCATTATTTCACCTCCCCATTTCAGGATTATTCCAGTCTGTACAAAATCAGAGCAGGACAAATAATAAATCAAATTAACAAATATTGTACAATGTATTCAAATTTCTATAAATGCTCACATATTATTCCCTATATTAAATATCCCCCATGACAGTTTACATCTGAGAGGCACATCTTAGACATTATTTTTTATAATGTCAGACAAACTGATTTCATTTTATATCCAAATACAATAAGAATGGTATGGTAAGTCAGATAAACTGTTACCTCAGTTATACATCATCCAGTTGAAAATTCAGATGCATTTATGTATGTAGCAAGTAAAAGGTCTTAAGTCTGCCCAGTTAGCTCACTAGTTAGAGCATTGTGAGTTCAAACCCGGAGTGAGGCTAACACTGTCTATGAAAAATTTGAATGAAGATATTACATCCTATGTTAAATTGACCTCCACCTGATAGCTTGGCAGTAGCTTGTAGATAGAATGTGTTAAGTAATGGTTAAGGCCCAAATGAAGTTCAGGGAAGCTGGTTAGGATAACTGCCCACCAAAATATAACTGAAATGATGTTGAAAATGGCATTAAATCCAATGAAATAAACAAACAAAAATGTATCTCCATGGGAAGCTAGGTTTTATGGATAGTCTATTGACATTACATGTATACATTGACTTCACTCACCCTGATTGTTACAAGTTTTTCCTCATCAGAGAAACAAAGACTGAATGCAGGCCAGACTTGATGTATCAGGGGCAGTAACTCATCTAAAGAAAAGAAAGTATGAAAAGAATCAACTAATTATTTCATAAACAAACAAATATTCAAACTCAAAATATTTGTTAAACTTGCACAAATATAATGATACAGCAATAAATCTGCAACATACAATATACATGAACAACATTTAAAGGTTGGAATTTATCAATTATTTAACATACCTTGATAAGATTTCAGTACATTACAAGTCAAACCAATTGTATCAATGACAAGTAATCGAAGTCTTGGATTGTTGGTGGATATAATATGTTTACATCGAATGATAATTTCTTTAACAATCTGTACATGGTTTGGTACTGACTTATCTTTATCATCAGAGGCAACATCCGTATCATCTAGTCCGTCCATCTCTGTTTCTAACCCAGGCCTGCAATAATCAGAGATTCTAATCAATAATAGACTCTTATGGGGGGGGGGGGGCATTATCAGATTTATACAGTAGAATTTTAATACTTAGACTATCTCTGAGACAAAATAAACAAGAAGTGTTTGTGAAACATGGAAGCCCCTAACGGCCAACTGGATAGTAAGACATTGACCTAGTGACCTCAAAATCAAAATGGATCATCTATATGTGATTATCAACTTCTGAACCAAATCTGAGGAGCTTAGGCCAAATCATTCTCCAGTTATTGGTCAGACAAGGTTACAGATGGACCAATGGACATGTGCAAAGCAATATACCCCTATATACCAAAAGGGGGTATAATGGGTCTTACATGTATATTAATGTGGTCTCAAGTGGAAATATAGAGGAAGTATTGTAAACAAGTTTGAATAAGTGATGATTATAATAAGGTGGTCCCCAAGTGAAGCTTTACTGTTCATATATTAGTGTAAGAAATTTTCAACAATTAAAGAGATACAATTTATGTGAAAAATACTTATCAAATAAAACAGACTACTGACCATTTTTAACACCAATAAACAAACAGCAATGTTCACTCAATTTTTTCATTTGGTCAAAATCTTGCATAATTGTGTTCTTTTTTTAAAAATAACTTGAGGAAAATTTTAATGTTAATATTTCTTTAATATGGCTAATAAATGAATTTTTGTGTGACTGTATTATACAAACTTGACATCAACAAAGTAATGGACATGAATAAAGATTTGTTTTGTAAATGAATTGATGTTAGAGTGAAATTATATATTTTTGAAGTAATTTAGTTTTGTCTGAAAGTCAAAAGTGAAATAAATGAATACTTGTAAATACCTAAAATTGTCAAGTTCTTCTTCCGATATGTCACCTTTAGCTTCCCTCTCAAGTTTAAAAAAGTCGATGAAATATTTTTTCAATTCTTCTACTTCACCTTCAACATTAATTAATTCATCTGTAGGTAAATTATCAACAGTTTCTACTTCACTTCTACAACAACATGTTTTATCTGTATTTTCTATGCCTTTCTTGTTTTTACTAGTTTCTTTCACATCATTATCACAAACTTCAACAGATTCTGAAACCTTTTCTTCCGATTCAACATCACCAGCAAGATCACCTGATTCATTTGAAATTCTTTCAACCTTTGTCTGCTTGTCACAATTACATTCTGTTAAGAAATCTTTCAAACTATCTTTATTTTGAGTAAGTTTTGAAACAGGAAACCATCGTAACACTGCTTTGGCGAGTTCATTCAGTACTTCCATAAAAATCACAGACTCTTCAGCATAGTTCTCATCTAGTGCATTCAAAATCTAGAAGAAGAATTAGAAATGAGGTAGTAAAATCATAAAGGCAAAATATAGAGGAAGCTTTTAAATAAATATGTCACTATTATATGTGGCAGTTTTTTTTTAGTATTTTGGGAACATGACCCATACCTTTGGGATTGAGAATTTCAGCGTTATTTTGTTAAAAATTGCGAAAATATACGTGAATGCAATTTTGCAATGTTTAAATGAACACAAGCAATCACTTTCCATGATGGGAACTTTCAATTGTTAAAAATCTATTGTTAAGTTAGGATTTGCTATAGAAGCTGACTGCTTTAACAAGTTGTTCTAAGTAAGCCATACACCAATGCTTAAATTTTTATAAGAGAAAATGAAATCAATTAAAACACTATCATATTAAAATAGTCCGATTACGCTACCTGACATCTTGACCATCAACTCACCTCTTGCACAGTATCATCAATCAGGGGCAATAACTCTGCACTACTGTATTGTAACATTACTTTTAGCACAAGAGGACACTTCCTGTTCCTATCAAGATGTCGTAATCTCAGAGAGATATCATTCATTAAGTAATCCACATTGTTACAAATCAATTCATTCAAGGATCTGAAACAAAACCATATTGAAATTTAAGATTCTGGCCAAATTTTGTTTGAAAATAGAGATACTTGTATATTCTTTCATTAATGATATGGATCGCAATGTTATTTCATACATAGAATTGCAATTCTAAAAATCCTAAATTTTAAGTCTCAGAATTATTGTACATTAAAAGTTGAGATTCTGGTACAATCTTACATGAAGAATTGTGATTTTGGTAGTACCATACATGAAGACTTGTGATTCTGGTATAATTTTACATTGAGAGTTGAGATTCAGGCCCCAGTTTCACAAACAAAATTGAGTAGAAACTCAATAATGGACTCAAGTATTTTTTCTGTCTAGAAATCTTGCGTCACTGACTACAAAATGTTACCATTTGTTTTCTGATATACTTAGAACATGTTTAACATGCCAACATAATTTTGTTTTGGTTCAGAGGACAAATTAAGGCTCAAAACTCATTTTTCATTTGAGTCGAAAGTCCAATATCCAATAAAAGTCTCAAATCATTTTTATTCAATTATTCCATATCAAAAGACTATTGTTAGATTGAAATTGTGGGAAACTGTTATTAGACCATATTTGTACCTTCTTTTAATGCCACTTTTAGAATAAAATACATTAATATGGAGAAATAATTGATACAATAAATAAGTTGAGTTTGAGCAAAAACTTAAGTTTTTTTGTGAAACTGGGGCCAGGTTTTAATTCCAAGATTGAAAACAGCCATCATATAAAACATATCACTTACTTATATCTACATGCCAGACAAATGTCCCATAGTGCAATGAAAGCTGTGTTACTGATATAAGCTGTGTCATCACCGAGCTTCTCTAACATCGGATACAACACAGACATCAAAATACGCTCAAATCCACTCTTCAGTGTCTGGAGGGAAAAAAACAACATGGCTGAATTAAAACTTAGTAAAGAAACCTCAATGAAGACAAAGAAATAATAACAAACAATTGCGCTTTTCTGTAGACATTAAGATTCCAAAACGTTAAATCTATACTAATCCTGACATAAGTATGGTGATCATGTTGTCTGTGATGCTTAATCTATGACAACAGCATTTTTTTCAAAATGAAGTCAATCCAGGTAAGAGGAAAACAGTTCATCACAGCCACTTCAAGTTTTCTCCTTCATTTATACTAAAAAATATTTCAACGAAATATGCCTAACATACTGGAAAGTGATTGGTTGCTGATCACCAAGAAGGAATTTTTCAAAATACAACTAAATGTAGTATGAATTCCTAATGAGAAACTGGACAGATCTATATGTCAAGTACTTGTAATCACAATGTATCAAAACTTGATCAACAACTCGATCATATAGATACATTGACGTATCAATGCTACAAGTCTGAACAGATTTTCAAACCGTAAATAATCATGACAATTGACAGAGCGCATAACCACAAATCCTAGATAGTAGTATTACTTTAAATGACAGGCATTAGAGGACATTTCAACCAAATATCTTAATAGATCAACCAAACTTGAAATAAACAGAGATTGAACTGGGGCTCATACCTTTGCAAAATTGCCAAAACCTTCCAAATAAAGTGATATTTGTACAATATTTTTGTTCATTTTTGCGGCTGTTATTTCGTCCTTGCTGCTTGGTGTTAAGGTTAAACTTCTCAATTGCTGTTCCAAAGATTGAACTTTCCCCCTTGTACCAGTTAATGAGGTCACAAGGTCAAAGTTGGAAGGATTCAAATATTCATCCACCAGTAACCTAGAAACAAAAAGTCAAAAGGTCACATACAAAAGAAATCAGAAGGAAATGTTTTGAGTAATGTACAACTGTTAACAGATAAATCAATGCTGCTGGGTAAACAGATTGAATCTTTCCAGTGTGGAGTATGAGAGACCAAAATATTGTGAACCATAAATCTACAATGAACATCTACACACTGAACTAAGCAAAGGAGCTAAAGTATCCAATAAATAATTAAAAGAAAGAATGATACTAAATGTATTCTGAACTAACTGTGATACAAACAAATGAATGGACACACAGACTGCAAATTGAAGTTAGATCAATACATATAACTGAACAAGATCATTTCATCCTTCCTTTATTATTGATGATAACATAGTATAAATGGTTATTTTGTACTCCAATAATGATAATAAGCATTGAAATTCATTCACAAACTGATTGCTACAGGTAGATGAATTTATCAGTAATTTTGTCATCTAAAAATCATACACATCGGAGATACATTACCTTACTACAGAATCAATCTCTTCTGAGCTGTGTTTGTTCCAACTTTTCCCATTCTTTAAATTCTTATCATTCTCTGCAATCAGCCACAGAAATAAATCAATTAAAGGTACTATACTTCAGATTTATAATTTGTTGTTTGAATATTTCTTGTATGATCTAATTATTATAATTTTGCTGATCTAGGATTGAGTACCTTTCAGTTCAGACAAAGTACAATACAAAACCAATATAATTTATGATCAAATTATGACAAATTTTCTTCAGATAAGATAAGGAGTCAGGAGTTTTCTTAATCGCATAGTTGTAGCCTGTAAAGGGCCCTTCCCCTTTGAAAATTTCCTTGAAATCATGCAAATTTCCAAAAATTCAAATTTACTGCTTGAAATTTCATTCCTCCAAAGAGACTTCAACCCGCTAATTCCATCCTCATATTAAAGGCTATGGCCCCTTTAACCAAAACATAAAGAAAATCCCTGACCAATAGTAAATATACTTTACCTAGTCCAATGATAGTTCCTAGTTCCGATTCATTTGTTACAACCATAGTACTTCCTAACATGATTTCATTTATCACAATAGTTGCCTGCATCTTAAACATGCTGCTTTCATGAAATATGTCGAGAAAATGATCAATAAGCAGATTTATGTTGCCATAGTAACCAAGTAAATGACAAACATTCTGTATTTTTAGGAAGATTCGATCGTTCGTGAAATGCTTGAAATATTTACGAGGCTGGATAATACTACAAGTCTTTGAGGAAGAGATGGCACTGCTACCTGAAAAATAAAATTATTGTTTTAGTTAATATTTATACATCTTAGTGCAATCAGGGATAAAGAAATGAAATACAATTATCTTATATCATGTTTTCAAATACACATGCATAGAATATTCACATGTGCCATACATTTACAAACAGATGCAGTTTGTTTTTTTCAGGAAAAAATATACAATTTATTTGTCTAAGTATCTTAATTGTTGAGTAAGATTAAATCAATTGTTTCAGCCTTTCTATTAAGACTAAAATTGTCTACAGAAGATACAGTCTTGAAATCACACAGAATGAGATATTTTGCTAAAGACTACATTATGAAGTTGATGTTATTAACAAGAGGGCCAAGATGGCCCTATATCGCTCACATGACAATCACTGTTCACTCATTAAAACATTGTTTTGAACCGGTGACCTAGTTTTTGACCCCAGACGACCTATGTTGAATTTGTCTTACATATCATTAAGACAAACAGTCTGACTAGGTTTGGTGAAGATACGATCAAAATTTGACATCTACAGTGTTAATAAGGTTTTCCTAAGATTTGACCTTGTGACCTGGTTTTTGACCCTAGGTGACCCATATTTGAACTTGTCCTTAATATCATTAAGACAAACAAGGTTTGGCCAAGATCCAATCAAAACCATGACATTTAGAGCTTTTACAAGATTTTTACCTAAGATTTGACCTTGTGACCCAGTTTTTGAACCCGGCTAACCCATGTTCATCCTTGACCCACATATCATTGAGGCAAACATTTTGACAAGGTTTGGTGAAGATCCAAATAAAACTGTGACATCTACAGTGTTAACAAAGTTTTCCTAAGATTTGACCTGGTGACCTAGTAATTGACCCCATATGACCCATATTTATACTTGACCGTTATATCATTAAAACAAACGATTTGACAAAGTTTGGTGAAGATCCAATAATAACTGTGAAATCTACAGTGTTAACATGGTTTTTCATAAGATTTGACCTAGCGACCTAGTTTTTGACCCAAGATGACCCATGTTCGAACTCGTCCAAGATATTATGAAGACAAACATTCTGACATGGTTTCATGATCATCCAATCAAAACAGTGACTTCTAGAGTGTTCACAAGGTTTTCAAGCAATTTGCCCTAGTGACCTAATTTTACTACAGAAATTACCCATTTTCAAACTTCAAAACAGTGATTTCTAAAGTGTTCACAAGGTTTTCCCTTATTTGGCCCTGGTGACCTAGTTTTTGACCCCAAATAGCCCAATATCGAAATCGTCCGAGATTTTGTTGATATTAACGTTCTGACCCAGTTTTGCTAAAATTGAGCCAAAAATGTGGCCCCTAGTGTGGTCACAACAAAAAGTTTCACGACGCACGACGCCGGACGGAGAGTGATCCTAATAGCTCACTTTGTCACTTTGTGACATGTGAGCTAAAAATAAATACAAATATAATTATGTAAACCTCTTATAGTGAGAATACGAGTCATATGGTTAAAGTAAGAATACGTTTACAAACTCCAGTTGAAATCTATCCAGCAGTGGACTGTTAGAACTTTGCAACAGAAAGACAGACAGATGGACAGACAAGAATCATCAACTGTTATGTACACAAAACCACTGGGTGAAAATATAAGCATCATTCCTGTATTAAGTGATGTAAACATTGCTGGAGGATTACCGTGTCCAGTTATTGTTGTACGTTCCTCGACAATACGTAAATCAGTCACATCTAGTTCTAACATCTGCATCAACGCCAATGAAAGACGTTTCAGATGAGGCAGAGACAGAAGGAAATTTTTCACACGAGAACCCAGCAGACTAATATAACCAGAGAGAAGATTCAGTAATGATAATTTAACTTCTTCCTCTGAAAAATACACAACACAAAATACAGATCTATACATTACATGAATGCTTATCATAAAATTCATAATGCTACATTGTTTTTAATGATAAAATGTTATTAGTTCATTTTTCACTTTGGTTGTAGAATGGACGTATATAATGTATATCATTCTACTTCATTTAATCGTGTGATCAAAATATAACAGCTAAATATGTTATATTAAAGAATAATATATGGGTAAACAAATTGTATTATGTGCTAAACAGTAAAAATAATATAGAGATCCAAGAATAATCTCAAGCTGTTGTTGTCATTATGACTTAAAACATATCTTAATATGATTTTACAAACCAATTAGTTACCATAAACAGTAAAACTTCTAGAAACTGGACGCACGGAAAACTGGAATTCCCTGAAAATCTGACAATTTTACAAGTCCCATTTTTTTATTCTTTTGTCAAAAGCTCTGTGAAAAAAGGAATTCTCATCAAACATGACTTCTCGTCCAGTCTGGAAGGGATCCGGTTTTGAAGAATTTTATCATATATAACCTGAGAACACTCATACATTGAGATTGTACATGGATCTCAAGTCTTAAAACCACAGATTTGTGAGATTCAGGAACGAATTACCATACTAACCTGCAGTCTGAATTTGTCGAGGAAGAGATGTGGCAAGTTTGTGTAGATTTTCTTCCAGTATTTCTGTTAAATGATGATGTTGATCGACTGCCTGACTTTGATTGAATAAATTCAAGGCATGTCTACTCCCGCTCGCAACTTTTGAATAATCATCTCCAATAAGGCTAACTAATATCTCCAGAAATGTTGGAACACTTTCCTTCATTGAGCTTAAACAAGATAGCAACAAATTATAACAAATGAAAAACCGATTTGATGAAAACTTGAAATAAAAAAGTTTTGTAAGCTTTAAATTAGATTGTTTTTTCGACATACTTTATTGTATCTGATTCTTCACTATATCAAAGTTCATTATAATTGTGTTTTATAGTATTCAGAAAAAAATACATTGGAGAAAAAGTCAGGATAAAGCCATGGATAAACAAATTGAGAAACACACAGTGTAAGAATACCTTGTACAGTGAAGAAGTAAATGTTCTGCACATTCAACCAGCCCAAGTCGTACCCTCCAATTACAATGACTACGTACTGTAGATACATCTTTAAAAAGTATCGCTAAGTTACGATTTGTGGTAGTGACCCATTTCTCATCCCTTGTAACAACCAAACCAGACAATCTTTCATCTACATCTTCTGCAATATAACAAAACATTATAAGTATAAATCAATGAGTGGGTACCAGACTAGGTATAACCTAAATAAATCAAAGGTTGGGTACCAAAGTAGGTATACAGTACGGTTCAGGTGATTTGTCCGATTTTCGCGATTTGAATTTTGGCAATCGTGTTCAGAGCGACGATGATCGACGGTGACCGTCACCACTGAAGGGCAATAATTTGCGGTGGATTGCGGCGACGATCGCTCAACCTGGTTATACGCGATGTCGCCTCTTGTAAATAACACTGTTATTCACACATTATTTAATTGCGCTTTTGTCAACAAATTGTTACCTGATATGTGTGAAAAATTAGCGTTGACATAAATTATAATCAACAAGTGTTGAGAACTTAATAGTAGTTGATGAGCTTTAATTAATTTGTCAGCTTTCGTATATTATTGCGCGAAATAATATTACATGTAAACAGTGGACTGGTTTTATTGATTAGAGCACTGAGCTACATTCGTAAAATGAGATACTGCGACTCTGTCTAAATAATGATTCTGGACCTGGTGACCAAGTTATTGACCCCAGATGACCAATATTTGTTCTTAACGGTCATATCATTAAACAAACAATTTGACAAAGTTTGGTGAAGATCCAATTATAACTGTGAAATCTACAGTGTTAACATGGTTTTTCATAAGATTTGACCTAGCAACCTAGTTTTTGACCCAAGATGACCCATGTTCAAACTTGTCCAAGATATTATAAAGACAAACATTCTGACAAGGTTTCATGATCATCCAATCAAAACAGTGACTTCTAGTGTGTTCACAAGGTTTTCCAGCAATTTGCCCTAGTGACCTAGTTCTTTACCGGAAATGACCCATTATCAAACTTGACCTACACATTATTTAAATAAACATTCTGACAAAGTTTAATGAAGATCCAATCAAAACAGTGATTTCTAAAGTGTTCACAAGGTTTTTCCTTATTTGGCCCTGGTGACCTAGTTTTTGACCCAAAGTGGCCCAATATCGAACTCGTCCAAGATTTTGTCAATATTAACATTCTGATCCAGTTTTGCTAAAAATGTGGCCCCTAGTGTGTTGACAAGGTGAAGTTTGATGACGCACGACGCCGGACGGAGACTGATCCTAAAAGCTCACCCTGTCACTTTGTGACATGTGAGCTAAAAATCAGCAAACAATTTGGCGTAATGTTCCTTGATTTTTTCAAGTCCTTACTAAACCTCCTGCATTAAACAAAAAGATACCATACTATGCCAACAAGTAAATCCTATGACACAGCTTTAAGAATTACTTACTTTGGTCTTTGCTTTTTGTTTCTAGTTTTTGTCGAGAGAATTCCAACAATTTATCATCCATTACAAGACTAACGATTCTCATCCAGACATACAAAGCTTTCTTCATGAAAGAAAGAAATACACACTTAAATATTTACCATCCAAATTTCATAAAGAAAAAAATAAACAATATTTTTACTTAATTAAATCAAGTATAAAAAGAAAGCCATTCCTTATGTTTTGTTACATTCTACCTGTCCCTGGGTTTCTTCAGTTCTCTTCACCATGGCATTAATTCATACATACAACAGATATTTGAAAGCTTTAAAGAGTTTTTAAATGCATACAGCAAGTATTACATGTGCAACAGTTTTACCTCTGGTAACAAATTGTACCCTGACGCTGAAGAAATTTAACAATTCTAAAAAATTAATATTCTTACTCCAAACAAGAATCAGTAGACATACTATAGTACAATGTCGGTCTTACCATCAACAGAAAATCATGTTCTTTTATAGATAAACATACATTCATTTGAGTATGACAGAACGTTAGTTAACTTAAAGATTTTATATCATTTATAACAAATAATTTACTATACTGCAGAGTAGAGACCGTATAAAATCTCTGTTTTGCTCCAAAAAATGCCTAAATAAACAGCATTTACTCCAGTAACATGATAAAACTTACAGCAGTAACAGCGTAGCCTTGTTTTGTATCTCCATTGACAATATCACATAAAGTGATAGATATTCCAGGTAGGAATGATGCATATAAACTTCCTATGTCTGTTTTCATACATTGGCTTACTATACAAAAATAAAACAATAATATTTAATTATACACATCTACAAAAACCAAAAAGAATATTCTATCAATTTTTTTGGTATTTCAAAATTTAATAAAATCTCGACTGACATGGTGATAAATATTTCTGGGTCTAACCTCATTCTTAAAACATACAGCGAACATGATTCCAGTATGATCACATTTGGATCAACCCATATACTCCAACACACTATGTGATTCCAGTGTGGTTACATATGGATCAACCCTCAAACAAATTAAATTCCTTACACAAACTTACACTTAGAGTCTGCTTGACTGTAGTCAAGTAAACACTCCATGGCAAGAATGCGTAGATTTCGTGCTCTCTCAACTTCAGCAATATTCAGTAACAATGACACAGAATGGCCGAGCAATGGAAGACATAAGATAGTATACAGATGTTGAATGACACTGGAAGAAAGAAAATACAATTTAAAACACAGTAAGAACAGGGCAAATATATCAATAAGAAGTCTTTGATTACATTTAGTGAACTGGTAGCTTCTAGGTTAGATCTGACATTCATGAGGGACTGTATTTATTCATTTCATCAGATTTAACGCCATGTTCAACATTATTTCAGTCATATCGTGGCAAGCAGTTATCCTAACCAGCTTCCCTGGCCTTCATTTAGGACTTACATTTGTAACCAGTACTAACCACATTCTATCCACAAGCCATTGCCAAGCTACCCTAAATAATTCAGAGATGGAGGACAATTTAATATAGGATGTAATATCCTCAGTCAAATTTGTCACGGACAGTGTGAGCCTCACCCGGGGTTAGAACTCACAACCACTTCATCATTAGACCAATGCTCTTACCACTGAGCTAACGGGCAGGCCTGAAAATCAACTAGTACCTACCTGTGGTCTGAATTTTTCACTAAAGTTCTCAGTGTCTGTATAATTGCTATTTTCAGTTCCTCACTTAATGTAGCAACTGTAACATAAATAGCAGGCATATCATATAAACAGAGCAGTACAGATATTTCAATTCTAAGTCACTGTTTACATAATACAAACTTATGAAATTACATGTGAAGAAACATTATATGCACAATGATCAGTTATTCAGTAAACATGACAGAAAATTAGTACACATACTTTGAAGAAGCATATTAGACATACAGTAGAACCCCGCTAATAAGACCATCTGTGGTTCTTAAACAAAGTGGTCTTAATAGCGGGGTGGTCTTAATATAGGGGAAACCTGACCTCAAATGCAATTTCTGTCAAAATATGCAATACATAGGCCCTATACAATGTGATAGTTGAACATGTACTACTCGTACATAATTAAACATGTCGTCTGTTTAAAACCAGAATCTTGTATCAAGAGCATTTTGTGAAAATAGGTTTTTTACATATTTTTAATTATTGGTCGAAATTACATAATGTGCCAAAATTTCATTTCTATATCTGCATTAGTTTTAAAGATATTGATCAGAGATCAATCATTGTATCGGTAATAAGTTCAAATCTGTTGAACCAGAATATTGTATGTTAAGATACTATGTAATTTCAAATATCGCGAAGCAATTGTTTATGCCAGAATGTAGCATTAAAACATACTACATTTTGGGTTTTTTCTACCATGAATCATATTATATAATTTTTCCAACCAGAAGATTGTATCTGAACATACTTGAATTTGGCTTTTAGCTAACCAACACTGTTACTTTATTTCAAAACAATGCCAGAACATTTTATCTGAAGATACGTATTGCTGTAGCAGGATAAAACGGGATTTCTCCAACCATACTCATGTATTTAGCGATAGTCTAATTTGGCTGTCTGTGATTTATGGTGTGTATCTGCTCTGTATTTAGTCCAGAACACCCTATCTATAGATAATACATTCAAGAATATTAAATGCATCCAGATTGTAGCTAATTGGTGTTAATAACCTGGTATCTCAAATTCCCAGAACCTGTTGTCTTCCAGATAATAAGCATAATTGGAGCGGTATTTGACCAAAATATAACATAAACTATATTTGTGAACAATAAATTAACAGGATGTGAAAAGGTAATATTTCATAATACTACTTTATTTTATAATATTGTTTTTATTTCTGTTTCAATATTCAATGTAACAAAAATGTCATGTAGGTATTTTATGTATTTTTGGCGTGGCAGTATTATTATTGCAGTTTTATTACTTTTATAACAATTAATTACTTTAAACCGCTTAAGTTTTGTATCATATTGATTTAATCCCCATTCGAATCGAAGAACTGAAATTTAAGCATTTGATTTGATTACTGTTAAGTTTAATCTATAAAACTGAATAATTTATAACTGTTATAATAAATTCAAAAGATAAAATATGAAATAATTAGAATAAAACAAATGTGTTTTAGATGTGGTCTGATGAAAAGCTTGTGATACTTGGACAACAGGGAACACGTATGTACGTGTACTACTGTGAGTGCTGATTTGACAGTGAGTGCTGTCATGATACTACAGTCACAGAGGAAACATCTACATGTAGGTCTGATTTGACAACGAGTGTAGACAATATTACTGTTCATGATACTACAGTCACAGATGGGACTGTTAGTGATGACTTAACAGTGAGTGCTGATAATGTTACTGTTTATGACACTACAGTCACAGATTGGACTGTAAGTGATGACTTAACAGTGAATGCTGATAATGTTACTGTTTATGACACTACAGTCACAGAGGGGACTGTTAGTGATGACTTAACAGTGAGTGCTGTTAATGTTACTGTTTATGACACTACAGTCACACAGGGGACTGCTAGTGATGACTTAACAGTGAGTGCTGTTAATATTACTGTTTATGATACTACAGTCACAGATGGGACTGTAAGTGATGACTTAACAGTGAGTGCTGATAATGTTACTGTTTATGACACTACAGTCACAGATTGGACTGTTAGTGATGACTTAACAGTGAGTGCTGATAATGTTACTGCTCATGATACTACAGTCACAGATTGGACTGTTAGTGATGACTTAACAGTGAGTGCTGATAATGATACTGTTTATGATACTACATTTTGTACAGTCACAGATGGGACCGTAAGTGATGACTTAACAGTGAGTGCTGATAATGTTACTGCTCATGATACTACAGTCACAGAGGGGACTGTTAGTGATGACTTAACAGTGAGTGCTGATAATGTTACTGTTTATGATACTACATTTTGTACAGTCACAGATGGGACCGTAAGTGATGACTTAACAGTGAGTGCTGATAATGTTACTGCTCATGATACTACAGTCACAGAGGGGACTGTTAGTGATGACTTAACAGTGAGTGCTGATAATGTTACTGTTTATGATACTACATTTTGTACAGTCACAGATGGGACCGTAAGTGATGACTTAACAGTGAGTGCTGATAATGTTACTGCTCATGATACTACAGTCACAGAGGGGACTGTTAGTGCTGATTTGACAGTGAGTGCTGATAATGTTACTGTTTATGATACTACAGTCACAGAGGAAATATCTACATGTAGGTCTGATTTTACAACGCATGTCGACAATGTTACTGTTCATGATACCATAGTCACAGAAAGGACTCTCTGTGCTGATTCGTCAGCAAGTGTCAACAATGTTATTGTTAATGATGTTACAGTCACATAGGGAACTGCTAGTTCTGATTTGACAGCAAGTGCCGACAACGTAACTGTTCATGACTTCGATACACAGAAACTGAAGAAACACAAACATCTTCCACCAAGAACGAAATTGCAAAATATGTCAAACAGGCTATTCCCTTAAATGAGTTAGTAATAAAATTCAGCATAATGACAGTGATAATGATGTGACAAGTGCTAGAGATTTGATCTACGTCTGAGCATTACTTCATACTTGTAACAACAATTGCAGTGTATTTGTTAAGCACAAGTTTCAGATACTGATTTTAAGTTAACTTTCTTTTAATTCATCGGAAATATTGTGATGTATGAGCGTAAGATTATCAATGTTAAGGAATTTAAACATCATTCTATCATGAATAACAATGGGAAAATGCATTCCAACTATATCCTGCAATTATTATCGTAAGTTTTCTGTAGATATTATAAACAAAAAAAACAAAAAGCAAATTTTCATTCTTTGATGTATCATTCTGGCAAATAAAATTTGGAACATCTATGTTGTTTATTTTGAATACCACAATATTGTATTGCTATATACTTTATTCTTCATCTCAATTTTACATCCATGTTGTTTATTTTGAATGCCACAATATTGTATTGCTATATACTACAGTCTGCATCTGAATTTAATCATGGTTTATATACTCGCATTCACAGCCAGGGTGTATTATCGTCAGGTACAAGGTTCTGGCAGTAATTATGATAATCAACGCCTAATGATGACATAAGCCAGAATAATGCATCGCAAGATAGCAGCGTCTGGTTGACAAATATTTCAAATATGTCTCTAATGGTTTAAAGCCAAAATCTATTATCAACAGATACTATGTTCTTCCTGTATCTTTTAATTGCAAAAGAGACGATTTTATACAGCCAAACTAAAAATGGCTGCTACAGTGACCATTTTTAGGCTAATTGATTCAAAACATTTAAATAAGTTTGAATAATGTTATAATGCATAACATAATAAAAAATTACAAAGAAAAAATAATTCAATAAAAAATGAGAACGTTTTCTTGTGTTCCTGAAAAATATCACAATATACAGATACGAGGTTCTGGTTTTTAATAGACGATGTCTAAAAATGTATTACTTTTAATTTTAGCAACTCATTATATATATAATTAATGCTTAAATTCGACACAGGACCGCATAAAATAACATTTTTTTATTTAACAATTTTTCGTAAGATAAGTCTCCGTACGACTATTTCATACCGGAATATCGGACCGTACTGCGGGCGTTTATTCATTTTTATGATAATTAGTTAAATTCGGCGATGTTTCGTCTTTATCGTTAGACATCAATGAAGTGAAAGTAGACGATTTACCGGCAAATAAATTAAGATTTAAACGTGAGTTTACTAGAGAATTTAAATAGGTGACCATTAAAATTTTGTAAACGCGCGACATTGACGCATGGTTTATGTGCCAGTGAAAACGATTGCTATAAATTAATCAACATCGATCGTTGGGTTCTTAGAGTCATCTCGTAGATCTAAAATTAGACTAAAACAACAGCACATACACATTTTCATTTATCCGCCAGTTACATGCTGAACAGATCAGATTAACAGTATACTATACATGACCACTAATTCATAGTCCCTTATGCACTAATTGTCGTGAAAAACAAGGTCCTGACCGGAAACAATGTATGCCTCACGGCAATCTCATTGTCAGAGGTGCGAAGTCGATGATGCAAAATGCGAGTGTGCAATCGACCGTGGTCGTAATATCGGGGTCAGAGAACACACAGATAAACAAAATGGTCGGAGATAAGTGATATTACGTAATAGCGGGGTGGTCGCAATTTCGGATCAAAAGACCATTAAACATAGAAGGAAAAAATCCGTTCTTTCAAAAAATGCCCGTATTAGCTGGGTGGTCGTAATTTCGGGTTGGTCGTAAGGCGGGGTTAAGGTGAAGTATTAAACTAAAGCTGTTTGGCACACATGGAGCTTCCTAATCACCAGCTGGACAGTAATTTCCTGTGACACAGTTATTGATCAGACAAGGATTTTTACACTGAGAGTAACTGTGACCTTGACGACAAATATTTTCTGATATTTTCATCCGTGGTTACCTAATCTGAGGACCGTATGCCAAATCGTTCTGTAGTTTTGGCGAACAAAGTTTTTTGTGTTGAAGGTCACTGCAACCTTGACTTTTGACCTCAAAATCAATATTTTAATATGAAAATATCTTGCAGATCTACCTTTTGTATGATCAGTAGGACATGACAGCAGAGTTGTAGCATTGTGAAATATATCCTGAAATAAGTCCCATCTTGTAATACGAGTATGTCCAAGTATGTACTCCATACATGTATACAGGTCAAGATATAAGTCCTGGGAACTGAAAATTAAATAAATCTGTTAATTGCTAGCAATAATTGATGTGTAGCGACATAAACATAGCAAAATTGAGAACAAACTATTTGACATTTTCAATTAATTTTCGATACTGACTGGAAATTCAAGCATGCATATAATATATCAGTCTTGTTAGTAACAATAAATCATACATACAATATACCACAAACATAAAAATCAAAGATTTACAAAAAAAAAATTCCTCAAGATATGGACATGTTACTCCCTTATTCCTATTCCATAAAACATTAGTATTTTGTGAATCATTTTCAATCTTATATGTGCTTAAACACCTTAAGTCTGAAAAGTTAATAAAAGAGAGTCATCCTTACTAAGTAATATTGTCTAATTCTTCATTCAAAAATAAATTAAAGATTTTCCTCCTAGACAAGATAAACTTTCAGAAATATTGAGTAATCTCAATTATCTGTGTAGTCAATAAACATGTTTTATACCATTTCTTTGGATGTTTGAGAATAATCCTGAGAGGGAAGATGACATATTCCTGAAGATCTTGTAGGAAGATTATATTCACAGATCTTAAGGCAGTGAATAATTTGGCTATGTTTTCCCTAGAATGTTCTTTGGTGAGAGTTACACAAAATGGCTTCAATAAGGAGAATGCATCTGTGCGCAGAGAATCCCTGAAAATAATAAAATATAAAATTTGGAATATCATTGACAACCATCTGTTTGCAGATATCAATGATTGCGACCATTTTTGTTTACATCATACTCACAATCTCACTTGACAAATTTATGCATTACACATAAACTTGTGAAAGATAATAAATTGTCAGAGCTCAGGACCTCTATACTGAATGTTTCCTAAAAATACTCTTAGGGATAGAATTCTTAGTAAAGCTGACACTGAAACTTTTGTAAAGGATTCAGTACCTTTGTTCATCAACTTCAAGAGTCTTGCATAGTCAAACATTTTCAAACAATTTTCTTTTTTTGTTAGCCATTTTTATAATCAAGCATTATTTACAGTAACCTAACAATTAACATTAGTATGGCCTAATTGGACTGCTAGCTCTTGCATCATGGAATAAAATGGCATCCGGGAATCAATGACAGTTGAAACAAAATGCTGGCCCGCAAACAGTGTAAATTACTAATAATAGCAACCCCAATGAAATTTTCAAAGATGGCACACTTAGAATATCTATATATGTACAGAAAGCTGCTTTCTTCAGGATCATACAGCACTTTGAAATTTAATGATATCTCAAAAAATAAAAAAGTTATGAATATTTGAACATGAGAAAATACGATGAATTTCTGGAATTTGTTCGCTCTAAATTCCCATCGGAATTATATCGCGTTTGCGGAACCGTAAACTTCAACAAAACAACTTAAATGTCCATAACTTTTTTATTTTTAGAGATATCAGCATAATTTTTTGCACCTGGATAGGCATTTTTCTGTAGAGTCCAATTCTGGTGTCAATTTTGAAGTACTGTTTGTCATATTCAAGAGAATAACAAATACATACAAAAATTTATTGCGTGAAACAGGAATAATTCATGTGCAGTGTATACAAAATAATGTGAACAGTGATGATAACATGCTACAACTGAAAATTAACTTTTGAAAGATATAATACAAATATTAACAAATAACATATGTCACAATTGCTTATTTAATACCATATAATATGTACAATTCAATGCAGAAACAGAACACAATTTTCTATACAAAGTTTATTTTACTGAAATTAAAGTACTGATTGTCCAAGTCAGAGAAATTCTTAATGAACCACTGCCGACCCGAACTAACACAATCCGGTACAATGTTGTTACTAAGAACAAATTTCTTGCTGACTAATTGTTTGTCCTCTCTAAGCGGCCACTGAAAATGACCTGCTTTCCTACAGTGCGTCATGAATTTTACCTGTAGCATATCATCAATAACTTTTTCAACATATCCAGGATACCAATTATCCTGATATGCTACAGCTAAACATTCCCCAACATTGATTATAAGTTCAATGTGATTTGGTTCAATTGAACTGATGTCAGTTTTTCTAATCCTTTTATTTTGTTTATTTGTATCATCTTTTGATTTCAATTGTCTTTTTCTTTTATTTGTATGTTCTGTAGTCATATTTTCATGAATTGTGTTTAAAACACTTTTCTCTGAATTTATGTGGCTGTTTCTAAGTTCATGTCCACCTTTTCTGGCACCTTTCATAAGCTGAGTCTTTTTGGAGGGGTCCATGGTTCTAATCCAATGCATCAGTGGGTTGCGATTTCTTTTTAATAATTGTATGGAGGAATGGTGGTGTAAAGATGCTCTAGGTCGACGGCGCTGACTGCTGTCAAGATCACCAAAGTGGTGTTCACAAGTTAAGTTAGTGACAGGTGCGAATTTCACTCGTTCAAGTTCTTGCTCTGCTGAAACTCTGTAAAATTTCCCTCCAGGAAGAAAGTCTACCAACTGTTTATTAATAGTTTTCATCATAGCTTCTGCGACAACAGATATAGATTTCAGTAGCAGATCATAAGTTTGTTCAACAGTTTGTAGTAGACACTCGGACAAACGTTCATAATTTGGAATTTCACACATTTCCAGAGTATGGGAGTCTTGCCAATGAATTTCTTTATCAAGTATTGTTTCAGGAGAGTTAGACAGAACCATCAAATAAGAATGTAAATTGTTAACATGTTTGTATAATTCCATGTAGTCAACTTGACCACTGATAATAAGGTGCCAGTATGGACCTGTTACTTTCAAGTAATACAATCCCAAACACTGCAAGAGAGCACAAACTTGTGGACTCTGTAGATCTTCATTCACTGACTGAAGTTTTGCATTAGGTTTTAATACTGAATCTAAAACTTTGATAAAATCTTCTTTGTGCACAAAAACATCAGCACTGGTTTGAAAAATGGCATTGAATCGATTATCTCGATAATTTCCGATTAAAGATTTTAACCCACTATTCAAGCAATGAGCGTCCCACCTATCACGTACACCATAATGGTCACCGCCTGGACCAAAAACATCAGAGGTAGTACGCAGCACACGATTTACAAAGGTTTCACGTTTACCCCATGACTTGAATGCAGGAAGCGCATCACGTCCTATCGGACCACTTTGATTCACAAGACTAGTTTCTAAAGCTTTCAGTTCAGGGGTTAGATAGTTATGAAAGCCTAGTAGCACATGGGCCATACAATGGAGATGATGAATTACAGAATTGTTTCCACTATTGTGACTTAGAACTTCACTCTTCCACTGGTCTAATAACTTATTTGCTAGCTTTTCATTAGATGCTCTATCACTCATGCAGAATGACAGCTTTTCAAGAGACTTTGAAATATATTCGTCTTCAGTTGTGTTTCGACATAATCTACCAAGTTCACCTAATTGTGATTTAGTAACATCATGAATTGTAACTGCATTTTCTTTAGCAACACGACTGAAACCTAAACTCATCACATCACCAGTATCTAACGCAACAGTTGTGTCAACAATTTTTTGTTTATTTCTGGTCGTCCCATCTCGACATACGCCCCAATTATCTGCACTGTCAACTTTTTCTGCAATGAATGTTTTTGCAATGTAATGGCCCTCATCAACAAGTCTTTGGACTGTTGAAGGACATGGGAGAGAATCTTTGCTGATAGCATTTTTGAACATATGTCTACTAATACACTCAATGACCAGTGAAACTTTCTCAACTGCTACTTCTAATCCGGATAATTCTATCACACAAAGTCTGACATTATCAGCGAATGATCCATCTGGGTTTTTAGTATTTATTTTTAACAAATTACATTCGTTTCTTAGTGTGTCTGTTTGTTCACACATCCAGTCAATTTCATTCTGTTTATTTTCAAGTTTAATCTTCAAATTTAATATCTCTGAATTACAGTCTTCATGATCTACATAGTTGTTACTTTTCTTGTGTGAAATTAGTTCCCGTTTCATATAACTATTTGATTTCTGGAGAGAAACCTTCTTATCTTTTTCTAATTTCAACTGATCAGCCAGAATTGCACCATGTTCTCTTAAATCACAGTTTTGTTTCTGTAGTTCACATAATTTCTCCTTGCAGGTTTTCAATTCCATGCGATACATGTCTGTCTTATTAGACTTTTCAAGTTTCTTTACTTTCCTTTGGCAGTCTCTTAGCAAATGAAGATTTTTTCTAGCAGTATCATCTCTTTTGTTGACGTTACGAATAGAGTAATGCCCGATAGTTGTTTCAACATTTTTCAGAAGAATATGCTTTGCTGCTATTTTCCGCGAAATACACACATTTTGTTTCTTTTTGACACTTAATTTATACCTTAGTACATTCAACTGCTTAATATCATCATCGTTAAAATCATTTTCAGTTTGGCATGCAGCAAATTTTACACTTTTTTCAGGACATTGTAGGTCAGTTTCTTGTTGGGGAATAGGGGTAGGGATGCACTCAGTCTCTTTCTGATATTCATGTGGGACGGGGACATTGGTATCATGTTTGGGAATAGGGGTAGGGATGCACTCAGTCTCTTTCTGATATTCATGGGGGACGGGGACGTTGGTATCTTGTTTGGGAATAGGGGTAGGGATGCACTCAGTCTCTTTCTGATATTCCTGGAGGGGTAAGCACTTAGTCTCTGTCTGTTTTTCTTGACGCTTCGAGATCAAATTGGCGCTTGAGACTAAAAATTCATTCATGTTATTAAATCCAGCAACTTTCTTTTTCTTCAGTATTTTTTTTTTCTGTTCATGTATTCGTTTCACTTTCATGGCAACCGTACTTGGATCCACAAGCTTCAATTCATGTTCTAATTGTACAAGTACATGGACAAAATCATTTCTGGAGAATTTTTCTTTATCACAAAAACTTTTGATTTCAATTAAAGCACCATTTGTCAATTGTTTTCTGAGCAATTGACTATGATTTCCAGGCACAAGATGTTCTGTTCTGATGTCTAACACCTTGCAAAATGGACCAGGGAATGCCATTTTCGTATAAACAACATTCAATCTGTAATAGAGAAATGAGGGAAAAAATAAAAAATTCTCATTTTTTAACGTGGTCGAAATTGTCCGGGTACGAATATTAAAGTTATAATGTTCTCCAGGAGTGGTTTACATGTAATAATCGGACAAGTTTTGGTGTCAATAACTTCATAATCATTAATTTACTTCGTAACAACCAAAAATCGTAAGTATGAACGCATAAATATCGAATATTTCAAAATGCGATTTTGACCGTTTCGTCTGCCTAAAGAACGCGAATTGGAAATTGAATCTAACAAAACATTATGACTTATGATGGTCTACAAACATGTATTTCTTCAATAAATTGAATAAAATACTTCATAAACTTACCAAGAGTTGTCAAATGTCGACGATCAATAACGACATTGATTATTTACGCTGTGCTACATCGTCAAGACAGTACGTGCAGGTGCGCGCGTCCGCCATATTTTCACAGCGCACTAAACTTTGACTGTTACTGACGTTCGCGGACGATTGCGACAGGGTTATTATTTACTCATAATTATGATTTATACATCATGAGAAAGCTTGGAACTAGTTCTTTACGAATCAGACTGTACAATTTTTATTTTTCGATTTATTTTTCGTGCACACTCCAGTGACTTTAGGGCGTGGCTAATTGGTTATTTTTTGTCGTAGAAAAATTGTACACACCTCTTCGTAAAATTCAACCAATCAGCTTTCAGATTATACCAATCACATTTATATTCATGACATTTTGACAGGTCGCAAATCGCTTTACAATTAACACATGTCACGCGGACCGCGTGTGAAATCAATTAGTGACTGATTATGCAATTTTATGTAATACATCCGGATTTAAGTTTTATTAACATGGGGTCACTAATTAAGTACAACAAAAAGATTAATATCAGTGTGTTCATCATTTTATTGCCCTTTGAATGTGATATCTCCCATGGTGATACAGTAAAAAATAACAAAGTTATAGACATTTTTCTACACTGTGTATAGATATTATCGATAATTCTAGTTAATTAGCTGGCTAACAGTAGGCTTATCGGGGTTGCTACTAATAATAATCCATAAAGCAGCCTGATATAGCATTCCGAGGAAGTGATTTAAACTACACTTTGTCAATATTTGAATGAAATTTTTTTATTTATTTTGCGTGATTATTTAAAAAGTCTGTTCATGAATTAGATTTTATGTTGTAACAATTTGATCATTTCTTTTGTCCGTGAATCATCAGTAGTCAAGTATGTCTTCTTCTTTAAATCCATACTAGTCTGGTCTATATTGATAAGAACAAATATATTACCCCTGTTCAAGACTCACAAAGTACAAGGTTATCATCCTCTCATCAGTCAATGCAAAAGATATTTTTATTATTCGGACACCCTTAACGTATTTTTTTTTCCAAGGATCATTCCTCTATGGAATGTACTTCTAGCCCATGTAGCATCCTTGGAAACTGTTAAGGAGTTCAAGTCTGCAGTGTAAAACTTGAACCCAGTATGCTTCAAAAATTTGTGACAGCATATTACATGCTTATTGTAAATAGTTCTGTTTTCTGTGATAACATTGCAAGATTTTTTAACTACATTTTTAATATTTTGTATTTTTATTTAGTTTATGCTCTTGATCTTTGCAAGTTGCCATACCACGACCAGCTGTGATGCTCAGTTTTGAACGTGTGCAGTATAGATATAGATAGACAGATATAGTTAAAGGGGCATGCCCAGGAACTGCTTTGTCTTGGGGTTTATACACCAAAAATGTGTTTATCACTTGTAAAAACAATTATTACCGAAAAGTCAAAGAAGAATGTGCCTTAAAAATGGCCCTATAACGCACGCGTGGGTATTTATATGCCGGTTTAAATAAAAGGCTTACAAGCCTTTTATTGACGACAACAATATTTCCGATTCGTCTGAAAATTTAACTTAGCGTGCGCGCTGCCTTTCAAGCAGCAAAACAATGATATTTACCTATAATTGATCGATAGATAAGCTTTATGTCGCAAACAATGAACATGACATGAGCAATACTTACCATTTCACAGTTTGTTGACATTTTTTCCGCTTTTGACAGATCCCGAAAGGGTCGAGTTATGAAAATGACGAATATTTTCTAAGGCGTAATCGGCAGGTTTGGTAAATCATGAAATGTGTATTTTGAGTCAAATAGCGGGACATTTCGTAAATATTTTACAGGACTTTCAATAATTGATTTTGGCATTCAAATGATACCAATTTGATTTATATTCGAGACGCTTCAGTTCCAGGGCATGCCCCTTTAACACTTTAGTTTATTGTTTACGCTTTCTCGAGTTCAATGTTATGCTGATTATTATCATTGGGGGGGGGGGGGGGGGGGGCGCTTGTCAGGTACTGAGACTGGCATAAATGAAAATAATAAAAGAACTACAGTGCTAAGTTGATGCTAGTACTGGACTGTACACTAAATCATACTCATAGCATAAATGGGACCTCGGGCATTCCAAGAGCGGATCTATCTATCTACATCTACATAAATACTATCAAAAGTCAATCTCTGACTATACTGAGAGGTTGGGGACATATTAAAATATTAAAAGCTATACGGCTATATTACATGATATGTAGATTAAAAACAGATAAAAACATATGTACTGCTCAGCAGAGGGAATTAAGACTGGTAGTGAAGCCTGAAAGACTATCACTTGCCTTAGTGCTGTTAGGGAGGGCGTTCCAGTATCTGATTGTGCGAGGAAAGTAGCTGTTCATGTGATAAAGAGTTCCAGAGTGAGAGATGGCATAATTTAGATTGTTGTGACAACTAGGTATGAGATGGTTGTGGTCAACATGGACAAGGTTGTGCTGAATTTTGTATAACATTATGAGAGATGCATGTTCGTAATGAGATGGATCGTAACGAATGAGTCTAGGACTAAAGCTTTTCAATAATTACTTGTATTGTCACTAGGTTGTGATGATTTTCTAATGAAAACTACCAGAAAACGTCACAACAAGACAACAACAAGAAACCAGCATGATACTGATGGGACAAAAAAATAAAGTTGAACTTTAACAGGCTCGGGGGGTCGCGAAATCGCATGACTTGTAAAATATTCGCTTTTCAACGACACACAAACTTTTATACAAACTGTTATTATTCATATGATATAAATACGATGTTCTTACATGTTTCAGAATTGTTCAGGAGTCATTGATTAAACTATTTTGTGTCATTATCTTTCCTAACTCGGCGTTTGGATCACGGGAGACAACTCGTAAATCTCGTATTGGATAAAACGGATGTTATATCCGTAAGATGTCCGGATTTTTTAATTATTTTTTTTTATATTTTTTTTTGAAATAGTAATTCCATACATTGTGAGTTGGTGAATAAATTAATTGGTGAAATCGTGCGTGCACCAGTCGCGAAACTGCTGGATGCAGAAATTCAGTCTCGGAAGATTGTTTGTTAACATCCTATATTTTTATTGTTGACCAATTAATAATTGAAATATCATACTTGTTGATACTTTCGACTTTGCTAGAAGGCCAAATAATTATTTTTATATGACAAAGCGATATAGCTTTCACATCTCAAAAAAAGTTCCATGCATTTGTTTGATGTTTAAAATTTATTGTATACTGTATTTATTTATTAGCTCGCGTGAGCACGTGGTGGGTGGCTGTCCGGCGACCGGCCGGCGTCTAGGGTCGTGCGTCGTCAACAATCAAGTTGCTTCAAAATACATTTAAACCGCTGGGCCGTTGTTGCTTAAACTATGAATATATATTTATTCTATCCAATAAACGCCAAACCACATTAAACAACCTTTGTTCCGTGGGAAAAGAGTATAAGAAAATTCTACGTGATAAAAAACGTGAATTTGAATTCAGACGAATATCTGAAATAGAAAGTATGCATGCGGAACATTGACGCTATTTTCCTATGAAAAGACAACTCCTGTCGTTATTGATTTTTTACCTGTGTGATAAACTAGTTGTTTCCCTTTACGCCAATTATTGATTCTTATCGAATATGGATTATTTAGCGTTAAACCGAGATCTATATCTCCTGGTCGTTTTTGTGCGATCCGAGTTTAGGGAATTTGAGAGTATTATCTTTCTCACGTGGGGGAAGGATCATGGTCTTCAACACAATAATTAAAAGAAAAATGTCATATTTTTGTTTTTTGAAATACATAATTCCATATTTTAATGTTGATCTTTAAATGAATACATGAATATTGATGTGAATAACATTGACAAACCAGCAGTAAACTGATGTTGTTTGATTTCAATTTAATGACTTTATATAAGATCAAGGAAAGTACATATTAGATGAAATATTACAGCAGTAATATATTTTGATTTTTCGGAATCAAACACCTTACAGAACACAGTTCTATACGTGTATATATATTCATTTCACACAGGGATATAATATTATAGCATCCCTGTTTCACACTACTAAAGGAAATAATTATATGAACGTATAATTAAAAAATTCAATCGTTCGGCAAAAAAAATATGTTGAGTTTTTCCACGAGCACGGTTAATTTTTCAACTTTTACATTTCTAAAAAATGCATGTTTTAACACAGCTCGGGACAAGTCAAACTGACATTGAGATTCTTATTGCCCGACCAGATCCAACTCGATGTTGGGACACGATCTCTAATGACTGTGCTAAGTAAGGCATACTTGTAAGATATTGGAAACCCTGAAAATATTTTTTTTAAATTATATCAGTATTCAATATAATTTGTTATATGTGCTATGAAAACAACAAACGTTTTTCATAAACTAATTATCACTATAAATCTTTTAACCTTTCAACTTTCAAACTTTTATTTACTCAATTCATGTTTTTACATGACAATAAGAGCAATATAGAACATAATATTAACAAATTGAAACGAGGTATAAATGTACGAAATTGTTAGTTAATTCAATATTTTAAATAATAAAGTGCAGTAAGGTGGTGGTTGCTACCAAGGAAAAAAGTTTATCACGAATTATTGGAAAAATGCGTTGGAAAGAAAAAACTATTCTAAATAAATGATATTATTTCTAAAATATTGTGGACACTAAGCTGACCGTGGCCAGACATGATTAGGCAGATAAGGGGCAATTAAACAATTAAGAGAATATACCTCCTGTTGCTTTTGGGGTCACTTAAATAGGAGCTGTTCAATGTTTTTAAATTAAGATATTTATGGGTTACTGTCCTAGTAGAACTGTATTAGTAAAACTTTTGGGACATTTAAAAGTTAAAACGGCACGTTCAATAATAATATTGATAATAATAAATTGGCATTTAATTTGAAATGGCGTATATCAAACATTGCATGTCAATTTTAACACCCGGCCAATACTGCATGAATGAGCAATATCCCTTTAACAGGGCGATAAAATCAATAAATATTACGTAACATCCTGTTAATTGTATATCATCTGTCATAAAAGTGGTCAGAGGCTTTAGCCATAGCTGTATCAGATGATAAAACGTATCCACGCGAATGCATTTTCTTAATATTCTTTTCAATCAAAAAGTACTAAATATAGCACGGTATTTTTTCAATGAAATTGCAAAAAAATAAGAAAAAGCATTTGACAACATTTTTACTAGATGATACTAAAAAAGGCATTGTGTAAAATATTGTACATCGAAATTGGTTCGAATAAAACATATTTCTTATATTTTATTATCAATTTATCTATTGTTTTGATTTACTACATTCAAAATCAATTGGGCTTTAAAGAATAATTGGAATATACTTCTGAGTTTATAAAATCACTTAATCTATGTTTCTGACCCAGCAAGCTCACGACTGGAAAAGTTTAAACAAATCGTAGTTTTATAAAGCGTGATAAATAACAAGGACTTATATACATGCATATTTTCTGAAGATAATCCTTTCTACAGAATATGTTTCCGGTAAAACATGCACGAGAAAATCATTTCATTTCACCTTCACCAGGTGTTTTCTCAATAAAACTGTCTGCCTTCATTTATTAATTTGTAATCGATATATTTATATTCACAGGGTGACCGAAAAGTAGCCATGGTTATATTTTGAGTTTTTAGACCCGCGTATATAAACCTGATTAAGAAAATAAATATGTATCGAGTTATTGAATTATCGAACAGTTTGCTAAAAATTAGCAGTTTTTTGTAACATGGTAAAAATATACCGATTTAAATTATACACCTGATAAAGCAATTTAACAATTAGTCACGTGGTAAATGTATGAAAGGTCATAATAACAACAACTAATTCGGTAGTTGCTACATCGACTACTGTACATGTACTTATTACAATATTGATACGAAAACGCGCGCCTGAACGCGAATATCTCCATTTTCAAACTAAATTGGAAGCAATTTCCACATTTTCAAATTTCTTAAAAAATATATTGTAATAAAGCTTGGACACCATAGAATACTTCACGAGGTTATAAAAAAATGTCATTTTAGTAAAAAACAACTTCATGGCCTGTCAAAAACGAGGTTTAAGAGTATTTTGACAGTTTTCATATAGAATTATGAACGAACGATAGTCACCAACTTCAAACGAAAATGGAAGCAATAAGTTCACATACCACATTAATAAAAATTATATTGAAATAAAGTGCAGAGAATGAAGATTACTTCACGAGGTTATAAAATTTTCTCATTTAATGTTATAAACAAGTTATTAGTGTTAAACCATACAGCTCCTATATAAATCTATAGTAAATCAGTTTATCGATAAACGATATGGGAGTGATCGATAAGACGTTTTCAAGGGAGACAATTTCGCCGATAAGACCGGCCAAGTTACAGAAATGTTCCGCATGAAAACCATCCCCTATTTTTTGTAATAGGAATAACGATCGATTTTTATCCTACATGATTTCTATCAGTATTTTTCAACATGAAGCCTTGATAAATCAAACTGTAATACCGAAGAAGTGCAAAACTTAGCAATAGCAATAGCAATTTAAATTTAATAAACCAAATGCCGTTTTAAAATTGCGGAATTACGCTATTTAGTAGTCTATCTAAACATTTTACAAGCGCTTTGAGCAAAACCTTAGAGAGATTCTGTAAACACAAACTGTGATGTTTAGTTCGGTTTAAAAAAAAGGCTACTCTACTGTAGACACAACATTTATGTTAAATTCATCAGTACAAAATAAGCATCTTTATTTAGTATCCAAACTGTAAAAAATCCAAATGAAGCCTGTATTAATAGCAATACCAGAGACCGTAGCTTGAATGGTAACACTGAAATCTCTGAAGTTGAAGAAAATCGTGAAAATGAAAGATCTGTATGACTTGAAGCAGAATTCACCCAAACCATAAAAATCATGCCACCTCACAATACAATGTACACAGAATCAGGGCCCGTATTTATAAAGCATCTTAATTATTTTCTTAAACTCCGTCAAAATTAGCTAAGCTATGAAAAAATCTTATCTTAAGATAAGTGATATTTATGAACGCACTTAAGAAATATTTTAGTAAAGAAAATTCTTAATTTAAAAGATGTTTTAAGATGTCGTTGCTACGGAATTCCGGGGTTTTCCTTTCTAAAAATAGAACCGAAATGATTTCTATCACGCTCGCGCCCGCACATCTGTAAAAATATAAGATAAATATATCAATAATAAATTCAGCACGTTATATTCCCTTTATCATGCAACATACGCGTTAAACTTCACAAATTTCCTACCATATTACTGAGTAATGATGTCGCTGATAATGACAGTGTTATAATAACACCAATGAGTTGTATATATATATACACAGTGGCGTAGCCAGGAACAAATTTAAGTCGGGGCACTCTAGGGAGGTCCAGGCCCATGGTTACTCTAGGGAGATCCGGGGGCATGCACCCGGAATTTTTATTTACCTAGAAAATCTCTGGTTGATTTTTTTCCGTTGGTCAAAATTATGGTTGAAAGTCCAAATATGTTGATGAAATTTGGTATGCGAGACTGTACATAATTAGATGGAAATAGTGTATGTTAACATCTAACAATGGATATTCATTGCCTTGAAAGGATCCCTATAGGGTGCGCCAGTTATTCAAGCCCTAATGTAAGTCAAAGTACTTGTTATAAAAGATACGAAAGTAGTATATGGCGATACCCTGGGTACTAATCAACGTAATTGGTACCCAGAAGTTTTCAAAATTGTGACAAATTAGGACAAATTGGGATCAATGTTGTACCCCAAAATAGTATGAAATGGATTTTAGGAATGTTCTGGGTACTGTGTGTGTTTTGTTATTTGTACTGTATAGACTAAATATTTATTTGAGACAATGAGAGAATTTTCTTTCGAAAAGACATGGTGGCCCTGAAAAGGGCCGTTGGTGGTCCTGAAAAGGACCGTTGGTGGTTTTTTAAACTGTGTTTGCTGACTGATCTGGTTGGGTACATAGTTCGCATTGGCAGTCTGGTGGGGGATAGCAGAGCCTGCATGTTGAATCCCCACAGGACCATTCCTGTTCTGGTACTGGTGGTTGTTCCGTGTACTCAACTTGAGCGGTAGTGATGATACGCCAATGCTCTTCTTCTTGTTGTTGTTCCCGTTGTCTATTCACCGTTCGTTCCCGAGCATCTCGCTGCCTTTCTCTGACTTGATCTCGAAATTGAGATAATTCTTCTCTATGATGAAATCGATTGGTTTCAATGGTATTCAAAGTCTCACCAATGAATTGAAGATCACGTTCCCTTTTTCTAACAATGCTAGCCGCTAAGCGACTGATTGAACGCCATACCCTGCTCTGTTTTTCAGTCAGTTGTTTTGCTGTTTTGAGTTCATTGAATAAAGCCTCCATCTTGAGTGTTTGAGTTCTCAGAATGAAATGAGGCATTGTATTGTAAGACGGAGTATTTTTCTGTTGAAGCGCCGCCCACTCTCGTGGTTGGATGACGTCATATCGCTTGGATGACGTCACCCTAGGGTTGGATGGCGTCACGCGCCAATGTACCGCACAGACATGTGCTTGATTTTTATGAACTTAGAAAAAAGATAACAGACACCTAGTTTCAGTTTTTCTAAACTTTTATTTTTGTAACAAGAAAACAGTAACAACATGAAACAGTAACATTGTTTAATGATCACCATAAAGAGTTGTATTTCTATGTGTGATACTATGATACAAACGGTTGTGACCTTCTGGTCTAGAGTTACGTTGAGCACAACACTTTTGTCCACACTTGTTCACATATTGAGCATGCATGTAATAAGTACCATAATATTGTTGAAACCAATGCGTCACATAAGTGTCATTTTTTCCATACATGTCCGGTTTGAATCGGGTTAACAGTATCTGGTTCAAGTCACATTCACGTGAGATAAAATCCAAAGCGAATAGACAATACACACCACACACCGGTAACATATCGCCTTGTATTCTCATGGCATTCCACAGATAAGTTTTGTTGGCATGTTTTTTCACAAAGGTTAGAATCTCTTCGAAAGGAGGTAATCCGTAGGAATCAAAGTACACTGCTTTATTGTCTTTTAAATAAAGAGCCACCCAGTGTTCTCCACGTTGATTCCCGTTATGGGTATTCACAATATAGGCTTTCACGTCATGCGGTTTCTCTGAAGGTAATTGATCTTTGGCACAAACACGAGCATGTAGTGGTTTTAATAACGGTGAATGATCTAATAGGTATTGTAGTTCATTCGTCTCCATAATGCCAATTTCTGTTGACACGTTCAGCCCAAACACTGATCCATTGATCTATGAACTGATTCTGAGTGAGTTCTTCTTTAAATTGAATCCATAATCGACACGCGTCTCCTTTTTCACTATCGGTCAAGGTCACTAATTCAGGATACCACTTTTCCATGACCTTGAACACGTCCAAACGTTGAATCGCTTTTTGAATGTAAAGTTCTGTCCACTCTTCCGTATTCGTGTATAAGCAGAGTACATGTTGTACTTGACTAGGATGATTCACTCGACAACCATAACAGTCTTTATGCACTTGATTATAAATTAAAGATTGGAGTGCTTCTGTGACGTGATGATTCAAGCACTCTTGTAAAAAGTCCGTCCTTGAACTTGTACAACAAGGATACGTCAATAACTTCATTTCGTAATCTTGTCCTTTTTCCAGGTGTTCAATATCCATGTCTTCCATCTTAATAATCTAGAAGCACTTCTCTGAATTGATTGATTTCAATTTGATTGTCGTATTCCGCAAATACAATCACGTTGATGGCTTGTGCAAGTGCTGTTCCAAAGTGAAATTCCAATCTCAGATTGCCCGTTTTTATAGGATGGAGTTGACCTTCCTCGCAACCTTGATCTGCTGTCAAGTCCAACCCCCAGAGTGTGTATCCGTTCCGATAATCATTCATGCTCAATCCAAATGAACGATTGAGACCAAGAGCTCCTGTCGCTTGATAGAGTGACATGTAGGATCTTAGAACTTCTCCCGTTTCAAAATTGGGTTGAAACGCTTTGTTATGAATACTTTTTCCGTCAATGCTGACTTCTAGATGATTCAGTGTAAAATGACGGAAATCAAAGGGGTTGGTAGCCATGTCTCCATTCATGTCTCCATTTCTTACCATACCGATGATAAGACGTTTTGGCAATTGACCTTGAAATAAATGATCTTCAATCTTGGATCGTTGACCGTTAGGAATCGTAAATGTTTTTACTTCAGTTCGTCGGATGGGGATTTTCATGTTATGTTGAGCAATCTGTTGATTGAGTTGATTGGCTACCACTGGCAGTAAATCTACTGTTCTTACATTAAATCCTGCTTCTAGAAACTTGATTTTAGCCGGTGCGGCACCCATGAGACAGAATTGAGGTGACGCTTTGTTTAGTCTTAAGCGTATTTCCATACCATTGGGTAAATATTTATCTTGCATCATCAGATCCAAATGAAGTCGTCCACATAGTTCCACCACACGACTTTGAAGGACACGATCACGTCTCTCAATATAGCCCAGGTTACCCCCGTCATGTGCGTGGGTGTTCATATGACCAGGGGTGTCTTCACCCCATAACTCTAGCGCCTGAAGTTGAGTGTCTTTACAGCTTGAGGTGAAGGAGAGTAAATTTTCTATGTATGCCCGATAGGCATACGTGTCCGCATTGCTGGTGATCAGTTTATTATTCAGGTACACATCAATGCTTGAGAACATACTGTGAAAGAAATTGTTGACGGTAGCAATTTCACTGTCGGCCGCTAGGTCTGTACCATCTGCCTGTATAATTTTGAGTTTTAGGTACAGGTAAGATTGATTCAGATCTGTCCATTTTTCTGTCTGTGCAGGAATCACAAATTCAATCGGAGCATTATTGTCCAGAGCAGAAATGGGATAATGCTCAGTCCATTGACCTTCTTGCATGGCTGTCATGGTAGGTGGCACAACAGACACATCCAACTCTGTCTTACTACATTCACAGGAACCGTGTTGCATCATGATTAATCGAAAATATCAAGAGGTCTGGCCTGCTTAACTCGGCGATGATGAAGTTTCGAATGAGGTCTTTTCTTGACTGGTTTGCTCTTTATACGTCTTTTAGGGCTGGCCACGGCATGTAGCAAGGATTCACCCACATCTTTTAATACAGAGGCTCCACGTTTTCGTATTACTTGTTTAGCGTTTGATCCTGTCAAGATATCTTTGATAGCGGCTTTTCCTTGCTGGAGTCCTTCTTTTTTCAAGGTGCGAACTCCAGATTTCACAAATGGATTCAGTAAAGGTATAATTCTTTTCATGGCTTTCTTAAACATGGATCCAAGTCCGTGTCCATATTGTCGAGGTTGACCTTGGTAAGTAGGTATCATTGTCTTTGGCGTAGGTGTAGTTTCACCATAGACTTCCCATGAATAAACTGAATAGACTGGCCAGTGTCACCCCTTATATGGATAGTGATGGTGTCAAAGTCGGCTTTAGCCAGTGGTACATAGTGTAAATTCAAGAACTCGAAATGAATATGAGGGTTAGTTCCTGCTTTCGTTCTCGGATCAAATGGAGCTACACGTAAGATGGGGGCTTCTATGTTTCCCAAATAGGTATAAGACGCAAGGTCGGAATAAACAAACAAATGATTATGACCCATGTTAATATCTACGCCATGAGGAAACGGATCTGGAGTGTCTTTAAAAAAGATGGTCGAAGAACTATCAGGGGCTCCACCCAGTTTAATAAACATGTGAGGATGAAACTGAATGCCTAGTTGATCCGAACTGTCCAGTTTTGCGCGTTTACTTTGTCCTGAAAAACCCATGGTAAATCGAAGGCCTTTCTGTCTAAATATTTTACCCAGATTATCTTTTACGGTAAAGTCAATCGTCTCGATCAAATGTTGGGGTGTGACATAAGTTCCTATAGGAATACAAAGTCGTACACCTTTTTCTTCTTTATTGGGGAGAGTACAATAGGAAATTAAGGATTCAAAGGCCTTACCCAGGACAGGATCGTGTGTGACAATGCAGAAATGTCGCTCTTCTTCAGTGACATTAATGACCTGACTAGGAACAATCATTTCCACTAAGGCAATTTCCCAGTCTTGTTTATTGAGATGGATGGGTTTTGCCAGTTTGGTACGAAAACAACATTGCGTATTGTCTTGGAATAAATCCATAGAGCTATCACTCATGAGTGTGATGTAAAACGAACTCATGTTGATTTAGGTTTATTGAATTTCAAGGAGGGATTCGGTAGAATATAACCTAGAGAACTACTTAAAAGCAGAAGCCACAATTCTCGATCGGGTCGTTGAAAACACAAATTAAATAGCGATACGGTAATAATAATAAATACCACTACAATTTGTGCAAAAAAAGTGACCTTATTTTTGGGTTCACACAATTTGGCTTGCTCTGAGGCAGTCACTACCACACTGGCCGTATCGGTTTGAGACATGATGTATTTATTAGTTCAAACGAGATGGGATTCGGGAATCCAACTGTCAAATTTCGAAGGATAACCTTTCCAATGTACTTTAATTTCTCGTCTTCCGTCTACCTTACTCTGGCGATGGGCGAGCACTGATTCAATTTCATAGATAGCATCATCTTTTATAACCTGTACTTCAGAGAAATAAAACGAACCCAAAATGGGTTCTCCGTCTAAATCAGTCAATTTCACAGTAGCAGGAGAGGTCTTTTTGACTTGGATCACTTTAAACAGTTCAGTGGTCCAGTTGGGTAGATAACCTTTATCAAATGTACGTTTTGTTTTATTGATACGAACAATATCTCCCACATGAAGAGTCGTCGACGCTTTTTTTCTTGATTTTCCATACAAGGTCAAGGCCACTTGAGATTCGTTATTCTCATTTACGGATACGGGTGCCATTTGTATACTACGATGAACACGATGATTATAGGCATGCACGAGATCAGACACTACCTGAATATACCTTCGTGTTTTATTATGCGTAAAGTATTTCCACATGCGTGATTTTAAGGTCCGTTGAAAACGTTCCACTATACTAGCCTTAGTTTCTGGGTTTTCAGTCGTAAAATAATGAATCCCTACTTTGTCTAAAAACTGTTGAAACCTTTGATTCTTGAATTCTGTTCCTTTATCGGTTTGCAACGCTTTAGGTTGTCTCGTTTTAAGAATAGAGCGAAACGCTTCCACCAATGTGAGCCCCGTTTTATCCTTGAGGGGAACGACCCAAGCATATTTTGAAAACACGTCAATAACACACAACAAATATCGATAAGGGGTGTTGTACTGAGCCAAGGATTGCATGTCTGCCAAATCAGCTTGCCATTGATGATCAATACCACCCACAATCGTTTTCCGTCTCGAGAATACCCTACGGATAGGTTTGTGCAGGGTATAGGTCTTTTGTCCCTTCAACCAGGATCGCACTTGACTTGGCGTAATGGATTTCAGTTGAGTTCGAGCTGCTGTAGTAAGACGTTCTACCCCACCAAAACCAGCCGGATGATGGGGATCATAATAAATCTGATGTAACAGACTGTCTACCTTTTTGTTCATGTTGTCTAGTAGGCTTCCCACTTAGGTTCTGCTTTCATCTGTTTGGCAGGTTTACTTATAGGTGAAGGAGGCTCAACAAAACTATCAAAGAATTCATCATCTTCCTCTGAATCGTCTGCTTTTTGCATCCATGACCATCTCCGTTTATTTCCTATCGCTTCTTGTGGTACATTGACATCTCTTAGTCCACTAGAAAACTGTTCCCATCCTCTAGGCTCCGACCCTTTTCTATGACGTATGACATCATTGACCAAATCAATAATGTTGGATCCTTGTATTGGTTTTCCATGGTATTCCAACATCCCTTGATCATTCCATGACATGTGGGGATGATTTTGTAGAAAGTGTAATAAAAGCTGAGTTTTTCGACGCATAGTAGTAGGAACACTTTCAAGAATCCGATCCGTCAATGTAGCAGGAGCCGCTTGTGCCCCTTGTGCACCTTGAGCAGCTGGAACAACCGGTGCAGCCGGTGCAACTGGTGCAGCCAGAGTAGCCGGTTCACGTGCTTTTTGATGAGACAGTTGAAACTTTTGCAAGACTTGCCCATAGTGTTGTGCTTTTTCTGATTCAGACAACGATTCATTTTGTAATACGTCTCCCATTTGTTTCTGTAAATCGGATGTTTGACTGACTTGCGGGGGAGGAGGTAAACGTGGTCGTTGTTCTGTTTTCCATCGATTCATCTCTTCTAGCATTTTGAACGGGACGATAGCCATTTTCTTCATAGCTTTTTCACCAGTGTGGCAACACCTCCACTGAGTGCTCCTGCAGCAACAGCTTTAGCAATGATTGGAGCAAGAGCCAGTAATGGAAATAATCCTCCTTTTTGATTCAACACACGTTTCTTTTTTTGAATGGATACTCTTTTATCTGCTAAAGTGCGGAGATGTTGACGCTTGGACTTCAACCTTTGCTTTTGAGAGGGGGATAAGGCAACATTGCCTTTTAAAACATTCTGACAGCATTCTGACACACATTGAATCATTTCTTTAGATGCTCCATGTATCATCTTTCTTCTTAACCCATCTGGGGCTTGAGTTAAACCCAAAACCAGATGTCCGTATTTATGCAGGAGTGGTCTCTTTGGTGCCATTATGTCAAATAATACCTGTTTTTACTTCTTTACAGCTTTTATACTAAAGCATCAAAGGCTTGTCTTGAAGCTGGATTCATAGGACCCTGTCTCATCAGGTGAATACGATGTCTCAAAAGGGGTTTCAAGACAGCCTGTCTTGATAAGGTAGATAAGGATAGGGGTGAAAAACGGCACAATGGAGTGTCTGGTGAACTTCTTGAACTGGGAGATGATCTACTAGATGATCTGCTGGATGAATTTCTTGAAGAACTCAAACTACTTGACCCACTGGTTGAATAACTACTTGGTGAACTTCTAGATAAACTGCTTGAATAACTCAAACTGCTTGGTCCACTTCTAGATAAACTGCTTGGCCCACTGCTTGGCCCACTGCTTGAATAACTCAAACTGCTTGGTCCACTGCTGCTTGAATAACTGCTTGGTCCACTTCTAGATAAACTTCTTGAACTTCTAGATAAACTGCTTGGTCCACTTCTTGATAAACTTCTAGATGAACTTTTAGGTGTGCTAAAACTGTTTGATCCACTTCTAGAAGAATTTCTTAAGCTTCTAGATGAATTTAGACTAAAGTTCAAACTACTCACAGGACTGATAGGAGACCATTGTAACTTACTGATTGGAGTTACAGCCATAGAGGGTGTTGAAGTGGTTTGCTTTCGACGACGGAGAGTAATAAAACGTTCATTGATCTTGGCAGGCGATTTTCTAGCTTTTTTAGCTGGTGCTTTTCTAGGTTTTCTAGCAGGCGATTTTCTTTTAGCTGGAGATTTTCTAGGTTTTCTAGCAGGCGCTTTTCTTTTAGCTGGAGATTTTACAAATTTACGAATCGTCTTTTGACCATTCCATCGGAGTAAACTTCGTATCATGACTCCACCAAGAAATCCACCTCCTCCTGGTTTCAATATGAGTTGACGTTTAGTATCCATGTCCACTTGATCATCTCCCAGCTGCTCTAATTCATGCTGATGTTTTTGCATAAAGTTTTGTGTTTGTTTAGGTAGCACAATTTTCTTTTTTAAAATCACCTTTGCTGCTAAGGTGAACCACTTGAGCATTTCTTTTAATCCAGACCGTAGCATTTGCTCCCGTACAGTAGGGTCTCGTTCCTGACCCAAATGTTCTAACGATTGAGCTATGGCTGTGGCTGACATGATGACTGAATGATCTTATATGAGTAAACGATGTTTATATATACACAACTGGCCCACGTTTTTCTCCAGTGATCCAGTGATGAAAAATATCTGTTCTTAACCGATAACTGTCTGGTGTTTGAGGGTGAAAGTCAATCACTAAATACCCATGAGGTGTAGAGATAGCATCTTGATAAGCGGGTAACAAGTGTGGCAATTGAATTTGATTCGCCAACACTTTGATTTGTCCTTTATCTCTTGTGTTTTGAAATAAGATCATGTAATGTGCATTTAAACTCAGGGTACGACTGGCTTTCGATTGTTGAAACATGTTTTGTGTAATGTAGATCACACTAGCATTACGATGGTGACCTTTTCGTGTAAACCATAATTTGATTTTCTCTTCATCTTTATCACCAAGCATGTCATCAAATATAATTAAATGAGGAATGGATGTATCCTCTACTATCTCTTCATCCTCGTCAGGTATCCCCTGTATGAACCGAATACTAGGTTCTTGTTCTTGTAATTGTGCATAGGCTACTTGCCATTCTTTGTAACACCATACAATACGCTCAGGTACTACTTGAAACAAATCTGATTTGTATTCCAACACCTTTTTTACGAATTGTGTTTTACCAGAGCCACTAGGGCCTGCGATAAACATATTGCAAGGATGCTTAAAAAGTAAACTGGACTCCATGACGTGAAAATCACAACTAACACTATTGGAAGAAAAACATTTTATTTATTTGTGTAACAAGTTTATGTATGAGTACAAGAATAATCACAACAAGAACAACACATGTCATGTAAGGGTAACAACAGTTTGTCAGAAAATTCAAACACACATTCTGAATGTCCAAATTGACTCAGAAATGTTAACACAGAGTCATTGTTCACCACCTGTTTGAACCAATCCGTTTCACTCAAGTCCATGGGTACTGATTGTTTATAAAATGAATTCATCACATGAAGTCCATGTTTCATTTCTTCAAACATGTCTGGTGTACTCAACTGTTGTCGAATCCATTCCAGAGAATGATGACCTTCAGGTATCTTCATACGATAAGCAAATACCAATGCTTTTCTCAACAGGGTATGGTTCATAATATCAAACTGTTCCATTCTCGAATCGTGTGAATCACTCTATCGTTACATACATAAGTATTCCAATCGTCTCGATGGATAGCTTTCAAGTCTAAGTGTGCACTGATCATAGCATCACGAATCATCTGTCTAAATAGTTCAAACGTGTGAGGATTCAGAATCCACGCGCGAATGTCCTTGACCTTGACAAGGTCATCTTGTACAATACTGTATAACGTATCCGTATACAGCTCAAAGTCCAAAATGTAATATAAACTTATAAATCGTCTAGATGGTTTAACCATAATTGAATATTTCCTGAACAAATCACTATTCTAGGTCGATTCGCATGAACGGCTTCAATCTCGTCTTTGACTTCTCTTAAACGGTGTCTTAATTTATAGAACACGGCACGATACTGTAGAATATGAATAACATGAGTGAACGGTACCTGTCTCTTAAATACCATGATACCACGTATTTTAAACTGTGAATACGGACGCCATCCGGGGTGAGATCTCCCATTGTCCTCTTCAGCCATACTGAACCATATCACATTTGGGGTAGAACGAAAATTGTTAGCTAAGGCAGATACGTCGCTCAAATTAGCATCGTGGATTAAAAAATCCCATGTCGTAGATAACATACGATCTAAGCTTTGTTGTACCACATTCAGTTTTCGTAGAATCGGTAATTTTTGGTTGAATGACAAGTCCTGGCGATCACCTACATCCTTCAACAGTCTCTCTATCCGTCGATGATTTGTATGTTGTAAGCTATGTATAGCATTATGAGTAGCCCATGTGTGCACTAACTCCATCTTCCATGTTTTAGCGTTAGCCCATATGACATAACGATAAATTTTAAGTCTCAGCTCTATCGGTAGTAAGGGTATCCAATCCATGTCTTTATGAATAATGACTTTTAGATGACTTGTTCTAGTCATTACCTAAAAGGTCAAGGTCAGTCATGTAGATAACCATAAGGCACAGTCATATGATTCTCGACCACAATACGTTTGGTATACACCGAACGAAATGTTTTGACTTGTTTCTCACTGGTCACGGTTCTGTCCTTATGACGTTTAATCCGAGAAGCATATTCAACTACGGTCGAATAATGATGTCTGTCTTTCACACAATCCACCATCGTATTGAAATTCACTTGTTGAGTGGCATTGTAGTCTAACGTAATGCCTTTCACTTTGCAATTTTGATGGAGTTCACCATTTTCAATGTATTCATAGCCATAGTTCTTTGGACCTAAAGCGACATATCTCACAATACGACCCTTTGGTACCTCATCTGTCCATTTTCCCAATCGACTGGAGATAATAGGAACATTATAGCCATCAGGGTCATGAATGTACATACAACTGTCTGTGTCAAAATACAATACTCTCTTTCCTAGAGGTTCAAGCACTTTGTACAGTTCTAATCGAGCATAAGCCGTCACAAATGAAGCCACCACAGGATTGGCTGATGAATGAGGGTCTGCTTTGTCCGATTCATCAGTGTAATTCATTAACATGAATTCATCATGATCAAAACACTCTACATATTTCACAGACTTTTTAGGATCGTTCAGTATTCCGTAGAACTGGTCCAATCGATGAACATACTCTGTTTTAGGCAAGAGGTTAGTTTGAGCATTTTTACCCCAGAGACAATTCAGCATGGTTTTGGCAAAAGCTCGTTTTCCTGGATTTTTCTCCACCTGTTGCAAACGAATTCCTTCTGCTTCAAAATAATCTTGTTTAAATTTATCTTGAGCCTCTTCCGTATCCACCCCTGGAGGATATCCACTAGCCTCTTGTTTCATTTTCAAGTATTTGTCAATGTATTGCCGATAGACGTCCGTACTCCATTCATCCCAGTGCCATACATGATACACTTTTGATACTTGATAGCCTAAAGCAATAGCTTTAGCCAATTCAACATGAGTCCATGTGCCATACAAGAACCGTTCATACGGGGAATGTGTACAATAATCCATCTCCTTCTCAGCACAAGTACGGCATAGCGTAAACACCATTTTGCTATTACAGTGTATGGGTAAGACAGGCATCCATAAATCTTGCGGGGGTAGAACACGGCATTTAATCAGTCCTTTGTATTTCTCAATATGCTGTTGATCAATTTGTTCTTGACTCATGATCACTGGATGGCCTATCGGATAAGACCTGTACTTGTTCACATACGGATAGAGAGAACAAATATCCACATATTTGATTTCTTGGTCGTTGTCTACTTCATGATACAGTCGAACGGCATTCGTACGACCTCCGAACAAAGCTTCCCTGGGTTGTATCGGTTCTTGACCATGATAGAATCGTTCCACTCTTGTCTTATAGGCAGGATCCTTTTGACAACGCTGATCAAATTCACATTCCCACATGACCACAACAGGGTACCCCTGTTCTTTCAAAGACTCCAGTCGTTTATACGTATCGTGATAGGCCTGTTGCATGCTTCTCAAAGTATACGGATTAATGGTACTTCGGTTAGGAAAACAGGTGGGGCACCCATGGTACCAACATCCCATAAATTCATACACGGTGTTGGTCTCTTGACAATAGCCATCCACGTAATAAGGTCCAATTTTGACTTCGCCTTTGTTATTCAAGGCATGCCGAATATGTATCTCTTCGGTGACAGCCATCATTTGTAGCCAACGTATGCCTTTCATGGAATACCGGGTTTTATTGGGATACCCGGCATCCGAAATCACGGCTAAACTATGAGGCGGCATGGAATTTTTGCGCCAGGCTTTGTTACACACTTGAGCTAATGTGGTAGCTTCAGTAAATGGATCTATTTGATCACTTTCCAATAATTGTTGACGAAATTCTCCACACCCGCGTCTTAAAATGTCCACATCCGATTGACAGTATTTCTCCATTTCCTTTTGAAAATCAAATACGTCACCTTTTCTTTCATTGTACCAGGTTAAAAACTCTTCACGTCGCTCTGGTTTCATACTATCCGGTTTGTAAAAGTGTAGCGGCAAATAAGGTCCCACATAATCTTGATACGCCAGGGTGTTTGCATAGAATGGAAACCATCCTTTGGCTAACTCGGTCAGTCCAAATGTATTGGGAAAACCGGAGAGAGGCATACTCAGGAAACTGAGGGAGTCAATCATGCGTATTCCATGCACTCTCAATTGAATGATTTTACTACCATTCATAATCAACTGGGGTTTCGCCGTCCCCTGAGTGAGCACATATCTAAGAATAAACTGAGCGTCATAGCCTTGAGCATTGTGGGCTATCACTGTCGATCCTCGATGGGTAGGGAGAAATAGCCAAGTACAGAATTGTTGTAACGTATTTTCACCACGGAATGTCATTTGTCTGGCTTCATTCACCTCTTCACAATACTCACATGGAGCTTTCACTGACTTACACATACAGTCACCACAAGCACGTTGAGCCACACAAAAATTAGGGATATGTTCTCCAGAATCAAAACGACATTCAAAATCAAAAAAGATGAATGGTACTTCTGGTTGTTTTCTATCGGGTGGTTCATACGTTGGAATGTAACAGTCATGATCTGGTCCTACTATGGCTTTACAACACCTGCATTTCTTTGTCCCTGGGCAAACGTGACTCCGTTTCGTTTCAATCACCTTTTGCCCACATTTCTTACAATTCCATACGGATTCACAAATGGTTTTACGTTGTTTTCCCGTTTTTGTTTTATGATTTTCAAAACATGCCTGACTCTGGAATAGGCGACGACAATCTGGACATCTTATAGATTGCCCTGCTGGGCACAGGGTGTGAGCATAACACTGACAAATATGGCTACACTGGTGTCCTTCACGGTGATCATAACTGATATCGCACCATTCACAATAATAACCCCGTCCGAGAAATCCGGTGATGGATACGATACAGTCATAATGATTATCATGGTGAAAGATATGAATCACACGACTTTTTTCAGTCATAGCAGGTGGTTTGAATAACAATTCACTTCCATAATGTTGTGGATGGATTTTAATCACGTAGCTGGGATAGAGATAGTCCTGTAGTTTTTGGTATTCTTCTATACCACACGACTGATCCGATGAAATACCCACTTGCTTCAACAATGCTTCAGCTTCGTATTTTTGAAGATTTTTCTTAGAGCGACGTATATAACCCCATCGTTTTTTCCATTCCGGGGTTTGATTTTCATGTACTTTACACCGTCCTACCACAATCGATCTAGCTAAACACATAGAGTCTTTACTATTGTCAATACACACAACACTTGTCTTTGACTTCCGCATACTGAATAAGTTTGGTGCTTTAAACGTTTTCTTTCCGGTTCCCTGTGGCATAGCAATATGCGTAATTTCCATCTGTGCCGCCCCATCATGAATTTTAAATTGACGGTTACTTTGTGCCACACGTTCAATTTCATCCAACAATGTATCTCCACTAATACGAGATGCCCTATTAAACGGAACATGTATTCCAAAGTCCAAATCAGGATGTAGAATAGATACTCGAACTCGATCATTCGACTTCACTTCACATCTCTTGTAGAGCTGATCCATCATATCATTAAACAACCTGTTTGTAAATTCAAACGATTGATTATACGGTTGAAATGTCACATCATATACTCTAGATTGAGTCTTGAATTTCCTTGACTTTCTTTCCATGCGTGACTGTATGTCATAATAGTCGCGCACAGGCTCAAACTTACTTCGTTTAGTTGGAGGTTCATCCTCACCACTAGTACTGTCGGTATCTGACATGATTATGATCTTAAAACTTCTCCGCCGTTTTTTATACTTCGGGTTCAAGGTCACAACGCGTGACACTCTATAAAAGACGTACGCTCCGTCCGTTTTTTATCATTTCAACATGAGCGATCCTAAAATGAACCAAGTTGAAGAGAACCGAGATCAAACTTTGATGTATTCATTAAAGAAGAAAATTAAAGAGCTTAACAACTTAGCGGATCAGCTCTGTGGACAGAAAAATGTAACATGGGATCATATCAAGTGTTATCGTTGTGGAAAGAAAGGACATTATTCTACAAGCTGTACGGAACCCTTCAACAATGAATGTTTTTATTGTCATGAACAAGGACATTTCATCGCAGACTGTCCTAAGAAACAAGGTGAACAGGTCGATCTACAGGACGCAGAACAGAGTAAGAAAAAACGTAAATACAAAAAGAATCCAACAAAAACTGTGAGTGACTTTGTGTAATCCAGACAATGTGTTGGACAATGTGTTGGACAATTGTGTATAAATTGGAGACTAAGTGAGTTGTATTGTGTTGTACTTTGTTGTACTTTATAAATGTTTTCAAAAATAAAATGATAGACAATGTAATATGCTTTTGTCTTTGCTTGAGATATAAAACGAATCTAACACATATGGTGGCCCTAATAAGGGCCGTTGGGTAATTCATTGCATTTCTGCAAGAAATAGGTATCGCCAATAGTTGGCTCTCAAATCCTCATCATAAAAGATGGCAAGGTCAGGGTATAAATTACCCATCTTGATATCCATCTTCACTTCTACACATGCATCTTGGAATTCAGACAAGTCTGGGTACAAATTACCCATCTTGACCACCCAAACATCTTCTTGTTCAGGTTCATCAGAAGAACTTTTCAAGCAGTTGCCCATGTTGAATCATGAAACATAAATGAGCTATGGAACATGAGAAAAACACTGACCTAGAACAGACCAATGAAATGCCAGTAAAATAGACCAATGAAATACCGTTAAAATGGACCAATGAAATACTGTTAAAAATGGACCAATCAGAGTCCTTGTATCATATGAGAGTCAGTGACCTTGCCTTGATCTAATTTCATTCTGTATCAAGATGTCGCAACGCACGCTTAACATTATTAAGAGAAAGTATACAACCTTAGGGTTGTATATTGAACAACTGGAGATGCAGTTAGAAGAGTTGAGGTTGGAGGTGAAGACCCTGAGAGAGGGGAAGAAGTTCGCGGAGGAGGTTGTGGTCAGCTCTGGGGAAGAGGACTGGGGGGATACCCCTCAAGAATCAACCCCAGAGAACTGGGAAGATGAACTGGTAGAGGTTCCTTCGAACCTCTACCAACCTACACCGGACCCGAAGGATGTCCAGAAATGGGACAAGTGGTGTCCTGCTTGTATGGGGAGATGCGGTCAACGCCATTAATCCCCATACAAGCACCAACGGTCCTTTTCAGGACCACCAACGGCCCTTTTCAGAGCCCCCATACAATTCAGAAAGAATCACTCTCATATTGTCAATATTACTAGTATATTTACATTCCTATCTGATAACACCAAATACAAATAGACGGTGTGAGGTAAGTTAAACATTTCCTACACATATAAGTGATAGTATGATGTGTACAATCATTTTCAACAAATATAAGTGCTGTGATTGTACAAAGTATTTCCCCCACAAATATAAGTGTTAGTATGTGATGTACAATCATTTTCAACAAATGTCTGCAAATTGCTGTGATAGTATAATGTGTACAGTGTTCAAATTGCTGTGATAGTATAATGTGTACAGTATTCAAATTGCTGTGATAGTATTAAGTGTACAGTCTGCAAAGTGCTGTGATAGTATTAAGTGTACAGTCTGCAAAGTGCTGTGATAGTATAATGTGTACAGTGTTCAAATTGCTGTGATAGTATAATGTGTACAGTCTGCAAAGTGCTGTGATAGTATAATGTGTACAGTATTCAAATTGCTGTGATTGTATAATGTGTACAAAGCATATCTACAATATAACCTTGACCTTGACGTGTCAAACACTTGTTAAAAAAACTTGAAGTGTCACACTTGTAAAAACTTGAAGTGTCACACGTATTCAAAAAAACTTCTCACAATTGACCTTGACCTAATAGAACACTGGCGCGTGCAGGCAAAAAGTATAAATACCCCCGGCGCAGACACTATTTTTTCATTATCTAGCATGGAGTCCTTCAACATGCCATACGATATATTGAGAGAAGCACTAGAATCATCTGAGCTGATAGACCCGAATGCGGGTATGCATTACAACCAGCCGAAGTACAACCAGCCAAAGTACGGTCAACTACAGTATAGGCAGCCACAGTACAGCCAATACAGTCAACCACTGTACAGCCAATACAGTCAACAGTCCATGGTAGATGTACAGCCTATGGTAGATGTACAGCCGATACAACCCATGGTAGATGTACAACCCACTATGACGAATACACAACCCATGGTAGATGTACAACCCACTATGACGAATACACAGCCTATACAACCTATGACGAATACACAGTCTATGGTAGATGTACAACCCACTATGACGAATACACAGCCCTCTATGGCGAATACACAGCTTATGACGGATAAACAGTCTAATACAATGGGTGATACAAAGCCTACAACGGGGTTGTCTGTTCTACAAGGTATCAAGGAAGAAATGGTACAGATGAATCAAGTCATGCAAGAGATGGTCAGACTCATGAAAAATCAAGAAGTACGGTTTAAGCCACAAGAAATGATTGTACCTGTACAGTTTATGTATGATTCAAAGAAACGAAAACATGAGCATGAGAAAAAGAAACCGGAGCATGACAAAAAGAAACCGGAGATGACAGAAACGAAGAAACGAAAACATGATCTTGAGAAACAACCTCGGGGCAAGTATGGTAAAGAAATAAAGAAATGAAGATCCGACTAACAGTCACAACCAACGGTCCTTTTCAGGACCACCAACGGCCCTTTTCAGGGCCACCATGTCTTTTCGAAAGAAAATTCTCTCATTGTCTCAAATATTTAGTCTATACAGTACAAATAACAAAACACACACAGTACCCAGAACATTCCTAAAATCCATTTCATACTATTTTGGGGTACAACATTGATTTCCAATTTGTCCTAATTTGTCACAATTTTGAAAACTTCTGGGTACCAATTACGTTGATTAGTACCCAGGGTATCGCCATATACTACTTACGAAAGTAATAAAAAAGATGGAATTACGTATGGTATTTATAAATTTAAACGAGAATCATAATTAGAATTCATAAATATTGAAATTTGAAACTTGGATATGAATAACTGCAGTAGAATCAGTCCTAACAAGATTGATTTCTTCGAAACATTGGTGATAAATAACAAATATAAGGACTTATCAATAAAGTGCAATATAGAATCTAGTTCCCTCTGTAACTTCAGTTAATAGTATTTGTTTCTGTCCTGTTGGTGATTCGGTAAACAAAATGTGCATGCTTTAAGAAATTTCTTAAAACATTTAAGATACCTTTTTAGCTATCTTAAAATAAGTCGATATTTAAGTTAAAAATAAAGCTAAGATCATTTATAAATAACACTTAAGATATTTCTCAAATTTAAGAGCAAAATGAACAGATTTCAGGTATTTAAGTCAAAATTTAAGAAATCTTAAGTTAAGAAGCTTTATAAATACGGCCCCAGGGCTGCATTTGATTTACCTGAAACTGAAATCGGATACCGAAACATTTTTTTTGTTCCAGCGATTTATTTGACCGACTTTAAATCTTGATTCCGTAACAAGTCATCGAAACACTCATTAAGTATGATTCGAAGTGAAACATACAGATCCAAGACGGCGACCTCACTATTTGTTGAATGCAGCAAATGGTGCAAATATTTTGAAAATATGCTAATAAAAGTTTATTCTCGAGTTGGCGGTACTAGTAACTGAATTCTGTATTTTCAAGACTGAAACTACCGCAGCTCCTACCATTGCAGACTTTTGTATCTTCTCGGTGGTCATTTTGAAACATAACCATAAAACAGATCGAGTCACGGTTTACAGACTGATCAAAACATGTTAGTGATTCGGCGAAACATTATATGAAACACGTTCCCGATTTCTGAAAATCAAACGCCTCAGATTGCAATCAGCAAACAAAACTCAGAAGTTGAAGAAAATCGTGAAAAATGAAAGAATGTGAAAGCAGAAATCACTCATACCATAAGAAACATGCCACTTCATAAAGATCTTTACTCACAATATCACGATATTCAGTTAGTTCCTTTCAGTGTAATGATTTGATTTTGGTAAGCAGAGGGAGGGACTAAGTTCTCCTTTATTGATTATGTCATGTATATAATGATGATGAACACTGAAAGTCTTTACATACAAACCAAAGAAAGAACTGTACATCTTATTCTACAATAAAGGAAAAACGATGTAAGTACATGTATGGTTTATTTTTCGTCATGTGTATTTCTTGTATTCTTGTATTGTATATCAAGCTTACGTTACTTCATTTACGATATTTTCATTCATTTTTTGTCATAACGGTGAAAATATCCTCTGTTGAAAACGAAAGTGTGCTCTTAGGTTTTTGTCAATTTAGGTATATCTTTTCGTCCGAAAGTATGCTGAATGGTACCAAAATTTGGGCCAGTTTATGACCAATTTGTTGTGCATCAGTTGTTTCCAAATTGTAAAATGTTAGCTGATTTTTATCAATTCAAAGACAACAGGGGTCAAAAACAAAAGTTGCAGATCTCTTTTTATCAGATTATCAAAACAATTACCTCTGTTTTTCGATTTTGTTTTCATTTCTCAAAGTTAATTTTGTTTTTTGAATATCGTGTTTGACGCAAGTGTTGATGCGACTGTGCATGGACCTAACGTAACGTCTAATGGCGTCATGAGGAATGTTATACCATTCTTTTTCGGATTGTTTATACCGCCTCTTGACCTAACCCTACGACCAAGCTCATCCCAGATGTGCTGAATAGGGTTAATATCTGGCACCCGAGCGTACTGCTGACGTAAATGACGTTGTCACACAGAGCAAGCATTGTTAATGCTTGAATTCGCTGAGTTTTACTAAGTCGCGTCATTTTATTCTAGCCCAGATTTAAAGTCTTGTGTGTTTTTTTCCTTTCACCAAAAGCAAGAAGAAAGTGACAAAACACATTTTTGTAGACATGTGCATTTCACTAGGGCACGTCCATATCATGCAAAAGTAGGCTTTCGCTTAAACACTAAATCCATACAGATTTTATTGAAAATTTATAAGCAAGATGGATAGGACAAGCTTCGAGTATATTATGTTGAAAATTGAGATCGATAAATCTTTTAGGACCGGAGATATTCAAATTTAAAAACTGCACACTTTGTTTAGCAACAGAGTATATGTGTTTCATTTGCCTTCATTTTTATCATAAAAGAACTGTTATCAAATGTTCAAGGTATTTGCTTCATTTAGATAAAAACTGTTATGAAATTACCGAGCTCACAATACTTTAATTTGTATTCTGATTTCAGGGACAGCAAAACATCATTACAAATAGAAATATTTAATGCTTAGATATGATTTAGATGTTTGGGTAAACATAACATCAAAATATAGTGTTAAACAAACCACATTTTTCGGCGCAGCTGTATTAAAATTGATTTTGACCTACATTTGAACCAATGAAAGTGTTAGATACAAAGTTTTCAGCTGAAGAAAGAAGTTTGTCATTGGTTAAAAGTGTTGTCGTTACGAAATTTTAGAGCAAAATTCGTAATTGTTGTAACAATAGTTGTTCGTAATTGTCTGAAAATAATACAATAATCAAAATCTGCGTATACCACAGTATAAAATTAAATATCGGAACATTTTAACCATGCAAAATAAACTCAAAGTTTTATTTATGCCTGAACTGTTATGGTAATAGTATCATGTGGTTTAAAATGTTTAAATGTAAATCATCACTGGGTCTAAACCCAACTTAAACAAATAAATACACAAATCTTAAAACACGCGAATCAAGTTTTTTAACAGATCTAGTGCTGCTTGTATGGTAAAACAAAACAAAATATTTAAAAAGATATTACTTGTTTAAAATGGACCTACATACCCTAATTTTAATGAGCGGGTAACCAGAATCTGGGACCAATATACACATGTACAGGTTTATATTAAAAAAAAAACGTAGCTGACAACAATTTGAACCGACGGTGATGATAACGATTGGATTCAATAATTTGTTAATGTATTATAATGTAACTTCCATACCTTCGAAAACGAAAGTAACATAAGTACAAATAAAAAATGGCGTACGTAGGGCGTTCTCGGGTAAAGATGTCAGACGAAACATTTGATTTTGTGTGTACTGCGTGTGCGCGAGAAAACAAGACTTTGGAAGCTGTGAAATATTGTGTAGAATGTGGAGAGTATTGTTGTCAATCATGTACCGATTTTCACAAGAAGATTTTACCTTTAAACGGTCACAATCTTACGGATGTCAGTCAAGGAAAGCAAGCGACCAGTCAACAATCCATCTTGACAGAATTTCCTACCGAAAGATGCAGTATACATAAAAGTAAAGTAATAGATATGTATTGTGAATATCACGATGTTGTTGGATGTTACGTATGCTTGGCTAAAGATCACAAGTAAGTATTTGTTTACTGATGACAAGTAAAGACTTGATGTCAAAATTTAGGACAAATACAATAAGTTTGATTCATCAAGTTTATAGAATCATATTTTGATTTAACTATTAATTAAGTACGTTGTAAAAAAATATCTAGTTTACTTTTCACAATGCTATAGTTCTTGCGCGGACGATGACGTCTAAATTTAAAACACTATGATCGCAATACTCGAGATAATCAATGTTGTATATGATAAACAGGAAGTCCGTATTGAAAAATAATTGATGTTCTACGTTTCATCTGTATGTTTGGAAAAATAAATACATGTATATATGTAATTATTTCAGATCTTGTCAAGAAAGTCACATTCACTCAGTGTCAGATATGATTGACACTCTATTCAAATTATCTGACTATAAGCAGACACACAGTCTTCTAAAAGATATGATGGTTTCCATGGAAACACAAAGTAAATCTAAAGATACCAAGCTTCAAGCATTGAACAAAGCAAAGAAAGAAACCCTGGACAAAGTGACAACATTCCAGAAAGCTTTAGAAGTCATCCTTAGAAAAAATGCTGAGTCATCAAAGAATGAAGTAGAAGCTGTATACAAGGAACTGGAGAAAGAAATTCTAGAAGAAAAGCACAACGTTGATAGCATACATCAAGATTTACAGTCAACAAATGACAAACTTAAGCAATCGAAAGGAAATAGAGCTCAGCGTTTTGTTTGTACTAAAATTGCTCAAGAAAAGATGAAAGTTGCAGACTGTGAGAAGAATAATCAATTGCAACGTCATACAGGCACACAGATATCATTTATTCCAAACGAATCATTGATGGAATATATGAAAGATTTACACTGTATTGGTCAAGTACAGAAACATGTAATACAGAAACATGATCATCTCTACACAATTAAGGGAAGTAGAGATATAAACATAAAACTATCTGGTGATCATAAAGCATGTTATTCCTACGGATGTTGTCTGACACATGATAACAAGCTACTTGTCACAGATGTCAACAATAAGAAACTAAAACGTGTTGAACTACAGAAGATGTCAGTTGTTGACTATTGTACTTTAGATTCTGTACCATATGGTGTATGTTGTATCAGTAAACATGAAGTTGTTGTTGCATGTAGTTATGACAACAAGATCCAGTTTGTTTCCATTGATAAGAAGATGACATCTACAAGACAAATCAAAATGTCTCATTTTTGTTATTGTATTGCTTTCAAGGATGGTAAACTTTATGTGACAGATAATTATGAGTCACTCTATGTTTATGATATGACTGGTACCCTGTTGAATACCATTACATGTGATAATGCTGGGAATAAACTGTTTAGCAATAGTAGACAAGTTACATTCAATGAAAGTGGAAATAAAATGTTTGTAGGAGGTTGGGGCAAAGGACTTGTATGTTTTGACGGAATGGGAAATTATTTCTCTACTGTTACAGACACTGACCTAACATGTGTAGATGGTGTATGTGTTGATGGTAGACGAAAAATGTTTATAGCTGGGTATATGTCTAATAATGTGATACAATACAGTGAGGATGGGAAGAAGCGTGGTGTGGTTGTGAAGAACGAAGATGGATTATATGATCCACTATCAGTGTGTTTTCATCAGGGACTGAATACTATGTTTGTTACCATGGATGACAGTGATGTTATAAAAATGTATGAACTGAAATAAATAGACCTATTTACTTGTTATCAAAATGTGACATGTACATTAAATTGGAATGAACCTGTTTAAACTAACATATAGACATGAATGGACATTGCTATAATCAAGATTGTGCATGTGTGGACAGCCTACTTCTTGATCAGAAAGACTGTGAATTTTCGTACTGCAGATTACTTGATAAATTGTAGATGACCTAGTTAATGCATTATGTATGTATTATGTACATTATATAAGTTGTATGTATAAGAAAACATACTGTCATTTACAGGTACCTATTGTAGACATTAATGATTCTGGCCATTTCATATTCAGAATATTTTATATTTACGTAGTTGTTGTATGAACATTTATATTTCATCATTTGTAAGAAATCATGTTATTTTCATTTATTTAGTGTTGATATTAATTTAGTGTAGATATTTATTCATCTGACCATATTCACGATAGCTTATATTTACCTAGTTATCCTATATATCCTATAAATAAAAATTGTATGTGATCATTGTAAACGTTCTAAAATACCCCCTCCCCGCCCAATCTGAAATTGCTACCTACGGGATTGTAAAATCACAGACTGAGGCATGAGTTGAAAACAACATTACATTTTATACTGTACACCAAAAGCTTTTCTTCTGGACAACAAACATCAACTAATATTGATCCTAGATATATTTATCAGGTTTGAAGGGGATTATCTGTATAACATAAAATAATTAATAAGGATTTAAGAAATGTTTTGTTCATACATAACATGTGATATATAAAGGTCTATACTGTACAATATGTTGATATCATCTACACCATGAACATGCATCATAGAAGTTAGTGGGCTAAATAAAATAAAAAATCCGTTGATGACTAAATGTTTCAGCAGGCGGTTACGATTTATAACGATTGAATTCGCTTTCTTATTATATTATGATTATGTAACTTCCCAAAGTACTCGCACTGATTGCGTAACGTTTCTGTACTGATCAAGGGAAGTAACCGCTGCGGGAAGTTTGGTAAACTGGTACCCGTTGACTTGTGTGTACAAAGCCAACAGGTACGGCCTAAATTTCCCAGGATGCTGATTGGTCAAATACATTGGAATCCGGGCAGAATTCTGCCCGGGGGATCTCGCGAGACTTTGCGTCATCGACGAATATTACGCGCGTAATTTGAATAATATAATATTTATATATGTGAACTGAATAGCTATTATCTGATATTGGTCTTTCAGAGTGAAACTCTTAATAAAGTTTAATTTAAATATACACAGTCTACTTACATGTAATTCGAAATGGACTAGTGACGTTTTAAAAAAAATATTTATTAAGTCTTTTTTAAAAATCGAGTTCTCGGTCACGATCGGTGTTAGGAGATTTTTTTTTCACCTTTGTAGATTTTTATACTTTTAAAAAAAAAATATGCTTTTAATTAAATTGCGGTATCACTTTAAGTCTTGAACTGTACAATAACATTAATCACCGAACACATTTGCTACTTTTGGAGTTTTTAACATGCTTTTATAATATATTATTACTTATGTAATTATGCGATGCTAATAACAAAGTAATTCAAGTAAGTTTAAAAAATAATTAATGCAAACAATATATTGTTAATAATCAATAGACCATGGCATAGTCTCCGTGTTAATCTCAATTTCAAAACAGACTTTGGTGAAATCAAGATAAGTCGCCAATTAAGTTGTTGTTATACAATATTATGTAACACGACCGTCTCACTTCCTGGACCCTTATATTGGAGAAATGCTTTATGGATCATATCGCCGAAGGGGGTCAATATATTCTTGACCATTTGTGTCTGATATCATGTTTACAATATACAACATAGATCATAATCTTAGTTCTGGTGTTATAACACAAAATAATTTCAATTAACAAAAAATAACTTAAAATGTCATTTGACTAACTGATGTACATTGTGCATGTAAGAGAAATATTTAATGGTATAAAAGAAGAATATTTGTTTTAAAGAAATTGATTCATATAATATATAATGCAGATCGATGCATTTTAGTATACATATGAATTTTCTGATTTAACAACCAAAAACACATCAATTTTTATAGTAATTCATTTTTTATAATTTTTATTTTTTTTATTTAATGCGAACTATGCCCGTTGATTATACAATTGTGATCTCTTTAATTTGCTTCTGTAACGAATGTTCAGCAAATAACTTCTAGCATTAAAAGGGTTTATAGATCTCTGCGTACATTTTTCAGTTATACGGAAATCGCCGATGTTTCCCGATGAACAGCAACCAATCAAATAGCAAAAACGGACTGACCAATCAGTGCGCCGTATATTTTAGACCGTACCTGTTCCTTTGGTGCACTGCATCATGGAACGGGAACCAGTTTAGAAGTTTGGTAACTTCCCCTTCAACGAAACCGAAAGTAGGGTTTAAAATCCAACAATGGCGTATGGAGGACGTCCTCAGGTAAAAATGTCAAACGAAACATTTGATTTTGTTTGTACTGCGTGTGCGCGAGAAAACAAAATTTTGGAAGCTGTGAAATATTGTGTAGAATGTGGAGAATATTGTTGTCAGCCATGTACCGACCTACACAAGAAGATTCGAATTTTAAAAGGTCACATTCTTACGGATGTCAGTCAAGGTAACCAAGCGACCAGTCAACAATCCATCTTGACAGAATTTCCTACAGAAAGATGCAGTATACATAAAAGTAAAGTGATAGACATGTATTGTGAATATCACGATGTTGTTGGATGTTACGTTTGCTTTGCTAAAGATCACAAGTGAGTATTTGTATTTTGACTTAATTGAGGTAAAATATTAGAACACATTAAATAAGATTTAATGCTTAATCTAGTTTATCGAATCATATTTTAATTTATTCAACAACTAAGTACGTTGTTAAAAAATATCTAATTCAATTTTTACATTGCTGATTCTTTCGTGGACGATGATGTCTAAATTTGAAACATCATGATCGCAATACTCTGAGAAAATAAATATTTTATATGATAAACAGGAAGTCCATATGGAAAAAAATTGATGTTACAGTTTGATATTTGCAGGTTCTACTTTTCATCTATATATTTGGAATAATAAATACATGTATATATGTAATTATTTCAGATCTTGTCAAGACGGTCATATTCACTCAGTACCAGATATGATAGACACTCTATTCAAGTTATCTGACTATGAGCAGACACACAGTCTTCTAAAAGATATGATGGTTTCCATTGAAACACGAAGTAAATCTAAAGATACCCAACTTCAAGCATTGAACAAAGCAAAGAAAGAAACACTGGACAAAGTGACAACATTCCAGAAAGCTTTAGAAGCCATCCTTAGACAAATTGCTGAGTCATCAAAGAATGAAGTAGAAGCTGTGTACAAGGAACTGGAAAAAGAAATTCTAAAAGAAAAACACAATGTTGATAGAATTCGGGAAGATTTACAAACAACAGATGAGAAGCTAAAGCAATCAGAAGGAAATAGAGCTCAGCGTTTTGTTTGTTCCAAAATGGCTCAAGAAAAGATAACAGTAGCAGACTGTGAGAAGAACAAACAATTGCAACATAATATAGACACACATATGTCATTTATACCAAACCAATCATTGATGGAATATATCAAAGATTTACAAAGTATTGGTCATGTACAGAAACATGATCACCTCTATAAAATCAAGGGAAGTAAAGATATAAGCATAAAACTGTCTGGTGATCGTAAAGCATGTTGTTCCTACGGATGTTGTCTGATACATGATAACCAACTACTTGTCCCAGATTGTAACAATAAAAATCTAAAACGTGTTGATCTACAGAAGATGTCAGTTGTTGACTATTGTACTTTTGATTCTAAACCATATGGTGTATGTTGTATCAGTCAACATGAAGTTGTTGTTACATGTAGTGACGAGACGATCCAGTTTGTTTCCATCGATAACAAAATGACACCTACAAGACAAATTCAAGTGTCGCAAGTTTGTTACAGTATTGCTTTCAATGATGGTAAACTGTTTATGACAAATTCTGGTAATTCACTCTATGTTTATGACATGACTGGTACCCTGTTGAAGACCATTACTTGTGATAATGCTGGGAATAAACTTTTCCACTATAGCAGACATGTTACATTCAATGAAAGTGGAAACAAAATGTTTGTTGGTGGTTGGGACAAAGGACTTGCATGTTTTGACGGAATGGGAAATTATTTGTCTACTGTTACAGACACTGACCTAACATGTGTAGATGGTGTATGTGCTGATGGTAGAGGAAACATGTTTATAGTTGGGTATAGGTCTAATAATGTGATACAATACAGTGAGGATGGGAAGAAGCGTGGTGTGGTTGTGAAGAACGAAGATGGATTATATGATCCACGATCAGTGTGTTTTCATCAGGGACTGAATACTATGTTTGTTACCATGGATGACAGTGATGTTGTAAAAATGTATGAACTGAAATAAATAGACCTATTTACTTGTTATCAAAATGTGACATGTACATTAAATTGGAATGAACCTGTTTAAACTAACATATAGACATGAATGGACATTGCTATAATCAAGATTGTGCATGTGTGGACAGCCTACTTCTTGATCAGAAAGACTGTGAATTTTCGTACTGCAGATTACTTGATAAATTGTAGATGACCTAGTTAATGCATTATGCATGTATTATGTACATTATATAAGTTGTATGTATAAGAAAAGATACTGTCATTTACAGGTACCTATTGTAGACATTAATGATTCTGACCATTTCATATTCAGAATATTTTATATTTACGTAGTTGTTGTATGAACATTTATATTTCATCATTTCTAAGAAATCATGTTATTTTCATTTATTTAATGTAGATATTAATTTAGTGTAGATATTTATTCATCTGACCATATTCACGATAGCTTATATTTACCTAGTTATCCTATATATCCTATAAATAAAAATTGTATGTGATCATTGTAAACGTTCTAAAATACCCCCTCCCCGCCCAATCTGAAATTGCTACCTACGGGATTGTAAAATCACAGACTGAGGCATGAGTTGAAAACAACATTACATTTTATACTGTACACCAAAAGCTTTTCTTCTGGACAACAAACATCAACTAATATTGATCCTAGATATATTTATCAGGTTTGAAGGGGATTATCTGTATAACATAAAATAATTAATAAGGATTTAAGAAATGTTTTGTTCATACATAACATGTGATATATAAAGGTCTATACTGTACAATATGTTGATATCATCTACACCATGAACATGCATCATAGAAGTTAGTGGGCTAAATAAAATAAAAAATCCGTTGATGACTAAATGTTTCAGCAGGCGGTTACGATTTATAACGATTGAATTCGCTTTCTTATTATATTATGATTATGTAACTTCCCAAAGTACTCGCACTGGTTGCGTAACGTTTCTGTACTGATCAAGGGAAGTAACCGCTGCGGGAAGTTTGGTAAACTGGTACCCGTTGACTTGTGTGTACAAAGCCAACAGGTACGGCCTAAATTTCCCAGGATGCTGATTGGTCAATTACATTGGAATCCGGGCAGAATTCTGCCCGGGGGATCTCGCGAGACTTTGCGTCATCGACGAATATTACGCGCGTAATTTGAATAATATAATATTTATATATGTGAACTGAATAGCTATTATCTGATATTGGTCTTTCAGAGTGAAACTCTTAATAAAGTTTAATTTAAATATACACAGTCAACTTACATGTAATTCGAAATGGACTAGTGACGTTTTAAAAAAAAAATTATTAAGTCTTTTTTAAAAATCGAGTTCTCGGTCACGATCGGTGTTAGAGATTTTTTTTCACCTTTGTAGATTTTTATACTTTTTTAAAAACAAATATGCTTTTAATTAAATTGCGGTATCACTTTAAGTCTTGAACTGTACAATAACATTAATCACCGAACACATTTGCTACTTTTGGAGTTTTTAACATGCTTTTATGATATATTATTACTTATGTAATTATGCGATGCTAATAACAAAGCAATTCAAGTAAGTTTAAAAAATAATTAATGCAAACAATATATTGTTAATAATCAATAGACCATGGCATAGTCTCCGTGTTAATCTCAATTTCAAAACAGACTTTGATGAAATCAAGATAAGTCGCCAATTAAGTTGTTGTTATGCAATATTATGTAACACGACCGTCTCACTTCCTCGACCCTTATATGGGAGAAATGCTTTATGGATCATATCGCCGAAGGGGGTCAATATATTCTTGACCATTTGTGTCTGATATCATGTTTACAATATACAACATAGATCATAATCTTAGTTCTGGTGTTATAACACAAAATAATTTCAATTAACAAAAAATAACTTAAAATGTCATTTGACTAACTGATGTACATTGTGCATGTAAGAGAAGTATTTAATGGTATAAAAGAAGAATATTTGTTTTAAAGAAATTGATTCATATAATATATAATGCAGATCGATGCATTTTAGTATACATATGAATTTTCTGATTTAACAACCAAAAACACATCAATTTTTATAGTAATTCATTTTTTATAATTATTTTTTATTTAATGCGAACTATGCCCGTTGATTATACAATTGTGATCTCTTTAATTTGCTTCTGTAACGAATGTTCAGCAAATAACTTCTAGCATTAAAAGGGTTTATAGATCTCTGCGTACATTTTTCAGTTATACGGAAATCGCCGATGTTTCCTTCTGAACAGCAACCAATCAAATAGTAAAAACGGACTGACCAATCAGTGCGCCGTATATTTTAGACCGTACCTGTTCCTTTGGTGCACTGCATCATGGAACGGGAACCAGTTTAGAAGTTTGGTAACTTCCCCTTCAACGAAACCGAAAGTAGGGTTTAAAATCCAACAATGGCGTATGGAGGACGTCCTCAGGTAAAAATGTCAAACGAAACATTTGATTTTGTTTGTACTGCGTGTGCGCGAGAAAACAAAATTTTGGAAGCTGTGAAATACTGTGTAGAATGTGGAGAATATTGTTGTCAGCCATGTACCGACCTACACAAGAAGATTCGAATTTTAAAAGGTCACATTCTTACGGATGTCAGTCAAGGTAACCAAGCGACCAGTCAACAATCCATCTTGACAGAATTTCCTACAGAAAGATGCAGTATACATAAAAGTAAAGTGATAGACATGTATTGTGAATATCACGATGTTGTTGGATGTTACGTTTGCTTTGCTAAAGATCACAAGTGAGTATTTGTATTTTGACTTAATTGAGGTAAAATATTAGGACACATTAAATAAGATTTAATGCTTAATCTAGTTTATCGAATCATATTTTAATTTATTCAACAACTAAGTACGTTGTTAAAAAATATCTAATTCAATTTTTACATTGCTGATTCTTTCGTGGACGATGATGTCTAAATTTGAAACATTATGATCGCAATACTCTGAGAAAATAAATATTTTATATGATAAACAGAAGTCCATATGGAAAAAAATTGATGTTACAGTTTGATATTTGCAGGTTCTACTTTTCATCTATATATTTGGAATAATAAATACATGTATATATGTAATTATTTCAGATCTTGTCAAGACGGTCATATTCACTCAGTACCAGATATGATAGACACTCTATTCAAGTTATCTGACTGTGAGCAGACATACAGTCTTCTAAAAGATATGATGGTTTCCATTGAAACACGAAGTAAATCTAAAGATACCCAACTTCAAGCATTGAACAAAGCAAAGAAAGAAACACTGGACAAAGTGACAACATTCCAGAAAGCTTTAGAAGCCATCCTTAGACAAATTGCTGAGTCATCAAAGAATGAAGTAGAAGCTGTGTACAAGGAACTGGAAAAAGAAATTCTAAAAGAAAAACACAATGTTGATAGAATTCGGGAAGATTTACAAACAACAGATGAGAAGCTAAAGCAATCAGAAGGAAATAGAGCTCAGCGTTTTGTTTGTTCCAAAATGGCTCAAGAAAAGATAACAGTAGCAGACTGTGAGAAGAACAAACAATTGTAACATAATATAGACACACATATGTCATTTATACCAAACCAATCATTGATGGAATATATCAAAGATTTACAAAGTATTGGTCATGTACAGAAACATGATCACCTCTATAAAATCAAGGGAAGTAAAGATATAAGCATAAAACTGTCTGGTGATCGTAAAGCATGTTGTTCCTACGGATGTTGTCTGACACATGATAACCAACTACTTGTCCCAGATTGTAACAATAAAAATCTAAAACGTGTTGATCTACAGAAGATGTCAGTTGTTGACTATTGTACTTTTGATTCTAAACCATATGGTGTATGTTGTATCAGTCAACATGAAGTTGTTGTTACATGTAGTGACGAGACGATCCAGTTTGTTTCCATCGATAACAAAATGACACCTACAAGACAAATTCAAGTGTCGCAAGTTTGTTACAGTATTGCTTTCAATGATGGTAAACTGTTTATGACAAATTCTGGTAATTCACTCTATGTTTATGACATGACTGGTACCCTGTTGAAGACCATTACTTGTGATAATGCTGGGAATAAACTTTTCCACTATAGCAGACATGTTACATTCAATGAAAGTGGAAACAAAATGTTTGTTGGTGGTTGGGACAAAGGACTTGCATGTTTTGACGGAATGGGAAATTATTTGTCTACTGTTACAGACACTGACCTAACATGTGTAGATGGTGTATTTGCTGATGGTAGAGGAAACATGTTTATAGTTGGGTATAGGTCTAATAATGTGATACAATACAGTGAGGATGGGAAGAAGCGTGGTGTGGTTGTGAAGAACGAAGATGGATTATATGATCCACGATCAGTGTGTTTTCATCAGGGACTGAATACTATGTTTGTTACCATGGATGACAGTGATGTTGTAAAAATGTATGAACTGAAATAAATAGACCTATTTACTTGTTATCAAAATGTGACATGTACATTAAATTGGAATGAACCTGTTTAAACTAACATATAGACATGAATGGACATTGCTATAATCAAGATTGTGCATGTGTGGACAGCCTACTTCTTGATCAGAAAGACTGTGAATTTTCGTACTGCAGATTACTTGATAAATTGTAGATGACCTAGTTAATGCATTATGCATGTATTATGTACATTATATAAGTTGTATGTATAAGAAAAGATACTGTCATTTACAGGTACCTATTGTAGACATTAATGATTCTGACCATTTCATATTCAGGATATTTTATATTTACGTAGTTGTTGTATGAACATTTATATTTCATCATTTGTAAGAAATCATGTTATTTTCATTTATTTAATGTAGATATTAATTTAGTGTAGATATTTATTCATCTGACCATATTCACGATAGCTTATATTTACCTAGTTATCCTATATATCCTATAAATAAAAATTGTATGTGATCATTGTAAACGTTCTAAAATACCCCCTCCCCGCCCAATCTGAAATTGCTACCTACGGGATTGTAAAATCACAGACTGAGGCATGAGTTGAAAACAACATTACATTTTATACTGTACACCAAAAGCTTTTCTTCTGGACAACAAACATCAACTAATATTGATCCTAGATATATTTATCAGGTTTGAAGGGGATTATCTGTATAACATAAAATAATTAATAAGGATTTAAGAAATGTTTTGTTCATACATAACATGTGATATATAAAGGTCTATACTGTACAATATGTTGATATCATCTACACCATGAACATGCATCATAGAAGTTAGTGGGCTAAATAAAATAAAAAATCCGTTGATGACTAAATGTTTCAGCAGGCGGTTACGATTTATAACGATTGAATTCGCTTTCTTATTATATTATGATTAGGTAACTTCCCAAAGTACTCGCACTAGTTGCGTAACGTTTCTGTACTGATCAAGGGAAGTAACCGCTGCGGGAAGTTTGGTAAACTGGTACCCGTTGACTTGTGTGTACAAAGCCAACAGGTACGGCCTAAATTTCCCAGGATGCTGATTGGTCAATTACATTGGAATCCGGGCAGAATTCTGCCCGGGGGATCTCGCGAGACTTTGCGTCATCGACGAATATTACGCGCGTAATTTGAATAATATAATATTTATATATGTGAACTGAATAGCTATTATCTGATATTGGTCTTTCAGAGTGAAACTCTTAATAAAGTTTAATTTAAAAATACACAGTCAACTTACATGTAATTCGAAATGGACTAGTGACGTTTTAAAAAAAAAATTATTAAGTCTTTTTTAAAAATCGAGTTCTCGGTCACGATCGGTGTTAGAGATTTTTTTTTCACCTTTGTAGATTTTTATACTTTTTTAAAAACAAATATGCTTTTAATTAAATTGCGGTATCACTTTAAGTCTTGAACTGTACAATAACATTAATCACCGAACACATTTGCTACTTTTGGAGTTTTTAACATGCTTTTATGATATATTATTACTTATGTAATTATGCGATGCTAATAACAAAGCAATTCAAGTAAGTTTAAAAAAATAATTAATGCTAACAATATATTGTTAATAATCAATAGACCATGGCATAGTCTCCGTGTTAATCTCAATTTCAAAACAGACTTTGATGAAATCAAGATAAGTCGCCTTTTAAGTTGTTGTTATGCAATATTATGTAACACGACCGTCTCACTTCCTGGACCCTTATATGGGAGAAATGCTTTATGGATCATATCGCCGAAGGGGGTCAGTATATTCTTGACCACTTGTGTCTGATATCATGTTTACAATATACAACATAGATCATAATCTTAGTTCTGGTGTTATAACACAAAATAATTTCAATTAACAAAAAATAACTTAAAATGTCATTTGACTAACTGATGTACATTGTGCATGTAAGAGAAATATTTAATGGTATAAAAGAAGAATATTTGTTTTAAAGAAATTGATTCATATAATATGTAATGCAGATCGATGCATTTTAGTATACATATGAATTTTCTGATTTAACAACCAAAAACACATCAATCTTTATAGTAATTCATTTTTTATAATTCTTATTTGTTTTTATTTAATGCGAACTATGCCCGTTGATTATACAATTGTGATCTCTTTAATTTGCTTCTGTAACGAATGTTGAGCAAATAACTTCTAGCATTAAAAGGGTTTATAGATCTCTACGTACATTTTTCAGTTATACGGAAATCGCCGATGTTTCCCGATGAACAGCAACCAATCAAATAGCAAAACCGGACTGACCAATCAGTGCGCCGTATATTTTAGACCGTACCTGTTCCTTTGGTGCACTGCATCATGGAACGGGAACCAGTTTAGAAGTTTGGTAACTTCCCCTTCAACGAAACCGAAAGTAGGGTTTAAAATCCAACAATGGCGTATGGAGGACGTCCTCAGGTAAAAATGTCAAACGAAACATTTGATTTTGTTTGTACTGCGTGTGCGCGAGAAAACAAAATTTTGGAAGCTGTGAAATATTGTGTAGAATGTGGAGAATATTGTTGTCAGCCATGTACCGACCTACACAAGAAGATTCGAATTTTAAAAGGTCACATTCTTACGGATGTCAGTCAAGGTAACCAAGCGACCAGTCAACAATCCATCTTGACAGAATTTCCTACAGAAAGATGCAGTATACATAAAAGTAAAGTGATAGACATGTATTGTGAATATCACGATGTTGTTGGATGTTACGTTTGCTTTGCTAAAGATCACAAGTGAGTATTTGTATTTTGACTTAATTGAGGTAAAATATTAGGACACATTAAATAAGATTTAATGCTTAATCTAGTTTATCGAATCATATTTTAATTTATTCAACAACTAAGTACGTTGTTAAAAAATATCTAATTCAATTTTTACATTGCTGATTCTTTCGTGGACGATGATGTCTAAATTTGAAACATTATGATCGCAATACTCTGAGAAAATAAATATTTTATATGATAAACAGGAAGTCCATATGGAAAAAAATTGATGTTGCAGTTTGATATTTGCAGGTTCTACTTTTCATCTATATATTTGGAATAATAAATACATGTATATATGTAATTATTTCAGATCTTGTCAAGACGGTCATATTCACTCAGTACCAGATATGATACACACTCTATTCAAGTTATCTGACTGTGAGCAGACACACAGTCTTCTAAAAGATATGATGGTTTCCATTGAAACACGAAGTAAATCTAAAGATACCCAACTTCAAGCATTGAACAAAGCAAAGAAAGAAACACTGGACAAAGTGACAACATTTCAGAAAGCTTTAGAAGCCATCCTTAGACAAATTGCTGAGTCATCAAAGAATGAAGTAGAAGCTGTGTACAAGGAACTGGAAAAAGAAATTCTAAAAGAAAAACACAATGTTGATAGAATTCGGGAAGATTTACAAACAACAGATGAGAAGCTAAAGCAATCAGAAGGAAATAGAGCTCAGCGTTTTATTTGTTCCAAAATGGCTCAAGAAAAGATAACAGTAGCAGACTGTGAGAAGAACAAACAATTGCAACATAATATAGACACACATATGTCATTTATACCAAACCAATCATTGATGGAATATATCAAAGATTTACAAAGTATTGGTCATGTACAGAAACGTGATCACCTCTATAAAATCAAGGGAAGTAAAGATATAAGCATAAAACTGTCTGGTGATCGTAAAGCATGTTGTTCCTATGGATGTTGTCTGACACATGATAACCAACTACTTGTCCCAGATTGTAACAATAAAAATCTAAAACGTGTTGATCTACAGAAGATGTCAGTTGTTGACTATTGTACTTTTGATTCTAAACCATATGGTGTATGTTGTATCAGTAAACATGAAGTTGTTGTTACATGTAGTGACGAGACGATCCAGTTTGTTTCCATCGATAACAAAATGACACCTACAAGACAAATTCAAGTGTCGCAAGTTTGTTACAGTATTGCTTTCAATGATGGTAAACTGTTTATGACAAATTCTGGTAATTCACTCTATGTTTATGACATGACTGGTACCCTGTTGAAGACCATTACTTGTGATAATGCTGGGAATAAACTTTTCCACTATAGCAGACATGTTACATTCAATGAAAGTGGAAACAAAATGTTTGTTGGTGGTTGGGACAAAGGACTTGCATGTTTTGACGGAATGGGAAATTATTTGTCTACTGTCGTACTGCAGATTACTTGATAAATTGTAGATGACCTAGTTAATGCATTATGCATGTATTATGTAAGTTATATAAGTTGTATGTATAAGAATATATCAAGCATTATACTGTAAAAAGAATGAATCCATTGTTTTATGTTTTATCGTCTGTAAGAAAACATACTGTCATTTACAGGTACCTATTGTAGACATTAATGATTCTGACCATTTCATATTCAGAATATTTTATATTTACGTAGTTGTTGTATATAAAGATGAATATGAACATTTATATTTCATCATTTGTAAGAAATCATGTTATTTTCATTTATTTAGTGTAGATATTTATTCATCTGACCATATTCACGATAGCTTATATTTACCTAGTTATCCTATATATCCTGTAAATTAAAATTGTACGTGATCATTGTAAACGTTCTAAAATACCCCCTCCCCGCCCAATCTGAAATTGCTACCTACGGGATTGTAAAATCACAGACTGAGGCATGAGTTGAAAACAGCATTACATTTTATACTGTACACCAAAAGCTTTTCTTCTGGACAACAAACATTAACTAATATTGATCCTAGATATATTTATCAGGTTTGAAGGGGATTATCTGTATAACATAAAATAATTAATAAGGATTTAAGAAATGTTTTGTTCATACATAACATGTGATATATACAGGTCTATACTGTACAATATGTTGATATCATCTACACCATGAACCTGCATCATAGAAGTTAGTGGGCTTATGACTGTTATGGTCAATTGAGGGCAGTCGCATGTGAAATAGGCAAACTAGACAATTAAACTTAGGATTTAGCAGACCGAATGTACAAATAAACCCAAAACATGTACAATATGGTTGGAAACAACCTTTCCCAGACAGTTTGATGAATTTTAAGAAAAGAAACGTAGAATTTTTAACATGGCACACCAATTATTTATTTTGCACCAGTTAAAAATAGGCAAACGGGCGGATTTCTCAAAACGATTACCTTATTTTAAGTTAAGGTGTATTTTACGAGAACGTTAAGGTGTCACTAAGTTTACGTTATTCCGCTATCTGAAAACACCTCTTAACACTCTCGTAATGAACCCTAAAGTTACGGTATCGTAAGTTAGAAATAGCGTGTGCAATGATATCATTTTCCCGGGATACGCTGTGTGTTTGCGTTAGTTGATTGAACTTACTCAACGTAAAATTTAGTATAAAGTTAAAATGGAGGATACAAAAAGAAAGCCAAATTTTGGACTGGATGAGCTCGATGTATTAGTGGAAGAGGTAAGAGTTCGTAACTTTATTTGGAAAATTCACTGATTCAATAAGTAATGAAAAGAAATCACGATGTTGGAAAAAAAGTTGTCGCTAAGGTTAATTCCGTTGCCGTCTGTGAGTGTTGAAGACATCTGGAAAACAATGGATGGACTGGTCTTCCGCTGTGAGAGTGAAAGCGTCTAAAATAAAACAGTCAAGTAATATGACTTGGATGGACGTGCTTCTAATGCCGGACTGACGGAAGTTGAGGAGAAGATTTTAAGTGTTATTGGTGTGACGGTCATGGATGGTATAACCGGAGGCATAGAAGCGATCACACCCGCTAGACACACAGAAGATTAGCATAACTCTTATAGAATACCGGCAAGTCTACAAGTCCCTGAGAACGTCGACGTCAGGAGAAGCCAATCAATCATTGACTTTGCATGCCATGAAAATCCTGAAGATATGGAAGGAGTCGCGCTGCTAACAGCGGAACCTCGGTCATCCGAACTCGATGTTTCTGAGACTGTTCCATTGAAGAAACGCGTCAGTGCTTCTTTAAATCAAACAGCTGATGAGCACTCAAGTGAAATTGTTCGCATAGAAAAGAGAGAGGCTTCTTGTCGAGCAGAAGCGTTTGGAATGAGCAGAACGGGCACTGAGTATTGATATACAGAGACTTGAAAATGAATACACTATCATCGATCTGCTGTATACAATTGCAACCAATACTACTCAACAGTCATTAGGGGACTCATCCAGCCACAGCCAAATGATGCAGATTCTAGCGATACACAATATTTTCGCTTGTAGCCGGTTCTAAAATAGGTATATATGCTTCATTGTAATACTGTAAAATTATTAACGAAAAATCACGTACAAGTGTTTCGGTCTATGTGATACGTCGTTACTTTTGATTACTGGTATTGAATGAAATTTGTATTTGATATATTCAAATTACTAACTCCTTGATAATGTGAATAGAAAAAAGCCACCCATCCCCGAAATGACAACAACAGCAACAACAGTATTAACAAAAAAAACCTATGAGTTAAGGAAAGTTATTACATTGGTCTTGATTTCGACCGAATTTAAAACTTGTAAAACGATAGCCGTGAACGTATATAGTTAACAAGTAAAAAGTAAACAATTAATCATATGGATACTTGTATTTATTTATATTCTTGCATAATCATGTACTTGTAAGGAAATAATAAACTTATTTAAAAACACACTTACCCGCATACCCATGAAGAAAACAACGTCCAGTTCACGTTACAAGTACGCTAAGTGGTGGATTTATTTGCCATAAGTTAAGGCACACTTTACGAGCAACCATAACTTAAGAGTTTTTCGAGATAGTGGGAAAAAAGGCTTAGAGCAACTTTAGTTCTCGTTACGAACCTCTTAAGACTTAAGGTACGTTCGAGATATCCGCCCCAGCTGGACCATTAAACATAAGGTTAGTTCTAAGAAAAACAACAATATAACAAGTTTCTAACACGGCACATCAATAAACGTTTTTTTCTCTATCATGTAACAAATAGTCACAAGTTTATATAAATAAATAATAGCCTTATGACACCGAGTCATAAATAATACAATTTCTACGGTGATAAATGCCAAGTGCTACAACACGTGCATGCGTACATGAGGTGATAGGTTGACGGTAAATTCAGGTGCGGACGGATACGGAATTTATGCCAAACTCAAGCAGTGTGCTAAATCCCAGTCCAGTTTGGGACTAAAATACATGTACAATTCTTTAACTTACAATTCTTCGCCGAACAGTTCGCCGAAATCAGGTGAGAAATACAACAAATATTTATCACAGAAATAGAAAATTCATAACAGGCATGCGGTTATATATGATAATCTCGTTTAAAATGTAAATCTAAATAATTTTAAAAGAACTCGTCCAATAAAACTGCATGAAGCTCACCAAAGGCTCGCTTCATACTGTTTTATTATACTCGTTCAATGAATTCAACACGGAATCCACACTCAATCCCTCAATGTATATCAATAATGCTAACAAAATCTTCTAAATTTATTCAGTGCACGGGTGAAAATGATCAACGAAACTTTTCTTCTAGGTTGCAATATGGTCAAGAAAGCCAACCGTTGACATTAAAATGTAAAGTGTATTTACATTGCAAAATACTTCTGGCATTTCAAAAACTCGATGATGATTCCGCCTCCAAGTTAATCTTATTCGACAGCTGACACTCCTACGTAAGTTATAAGCCACTTGAACGAATTCGTATTCAGTGCCGAAATCCAACGCTCCTCGTGTCCGTACATTGATATACATTTCCACACTCGATTAATGCGCTGGATGCCCGGTACAACAGAAAGTGGGAAATCTTCTGCTCTGACGCGACATCTACCCAATGATCATAGACCTACCCTAAACAGAAATTAAAAAAATGATAAATATAGAAAAGCGCACCACAGGCTATTTGTATCAGGGACTGTACACTACACTCAACATTACAGGGATATGTAAAATATAGAGTCCTGTCACTTAGAGTCCGTTTGTATGTACATGTATATCCAGACAGCTTAAAGATTATACGTTTATACAATAAATCATTTTTTAATCGAAAGAAAGTATAAATATGATAAAACATGGACATTTTCATAATAACAGATGGTAAATGGTACGTTTATTGTACATGTACATACATTTATATGATAAAGTTCGTGCTATTTACTGACTTGTATTATATTTGAAATCCCTAAGTCACTGGCGAAATAGAAAATAGGGATTAAGGTTGAACGTAAAATGGCGTTTGGATGACAATGTCGGACGAAATTATTTGATTTCGTTTGTCCTGCGTGTGCATGAGAAAAAACATGTGGATCCGAGAACGTTTTGATTCAAATATGAAAAAAAGGGTTTCAAAATATCTAGATCAATTCACTAGTGTATTGTAACGCAGCTAATTTCTTATATTTCTTTGTTGTTTACGCGCGTTACTTTATTTCGGGGAATTAGCTAAATGTACAATCTGTCAGCACAGGAATTCCCGTTGCTAATTACAATTCAACAGTAGTTACTACAAGTCCAAAACTTCAATGATCCACTTTATGTTTTAAGGGAATAATAACAATAATAACGTCAATGTGAACAACAATCCAAATATGAAACACAATAAAACCTGGTGGCGAAATCGCACTAGCTGGTCTGTGGACATCTACCTTACAGCCAAGACAAAATTCAAGTATCTTCTATGTGTTGCGCATGCGTGAAAACATGGCGATGCAAAAATTTGAAGAAGCTATGAAAAAATCTTGATTTAGGATATAGGTGGATTATCGAATGTTTTAGTTGGGAACTATTGTGCGTTTTGGTGAAGGATATATCAGTGTCTATGGATGTGGCTATAACTTTTTAGCAATGAAATGAGGAAACGCAAAAACGATAACATTTCACCCATAGAAAAGGCGGTAACTGTTCAAACAAAGAAAACCAAAACTTCAAGTAAAAAGAAGGCAAAAACCAAGGAAAATCAAACTCCTGAGATGGCTGCAAATACAAGCTACGTCGCACAACCTGCTATTACTCCCCAAGTTCCTCCACAGACGCCACAGCAAGTATTATTTCCCCACCCATATGCTTATTCTCCTTATGTTATGAATAGCAATTCGCCTACGTCATCTCAAATTACACAAGGTGTGGCTAATAATGATTTATTACACACTATTCTTCAAAAACTGGAACACATTGATGGCAAATTGAGTCAACTTGATAAAATTCAGTCAGCCGTAGATCAAATAACGGTTCGTCTAAATACCATGGAGTCAAAATTTTCTGAAATAGAGCATAGCCAACAATTCATTGGTGAACAATACGAAACTGTGTCAAAAACTGCCAATGAAAACAAACAAGAACTATCTGATTTAAATAGTAAGGTGGAGAAATTATCTGCCGAAAATAAAGATCTCAAATGTGTGAATGCAAACATGTCTGATGACTTATGTGACTTGAAATGCAGATCCATGCGGGACAATATGTTATTCTTCGGTATACCGGAAGGTCAAGGCGTTTTTAAACCAAACGTTATGCTCTCACAAGCACGCAATGAACAACACGAAGAAACATCCAATGAACAGCAAAATGTGGGTCAACCATCAGAACATCGTGAAAATACGGAATCATGCGAATCAAAAGTTCACACATTCATATCCCAGGTTCTCAATATTCCAAACAGTGAGCAAAGTATTCTAATTGATCGTGCACATCGTGTCGGAGTATTTAGAGTCAATAAAACCCGTCCAGTAGTTGTGAAATTCAAGGATACAGCGTCTAAATTACGTGTCAAGGAATCACTAAAACTTGTTCGATTAAAAGATACACCGTACAACGTATCAGACCAATATCCACCGGAAGTGCAACAACGGCGCAAAGATTTGATCCCTATTATGATTACAGCAAGGAAAATGGGTAAAAGGGCAGTATTAGTGAGAGACAAACTTTATATAGATAACAAGTTATTTGACCCTGCAGTGCACTCTGATATAATGGACAAACACACATAGGACAAGCATGAAAAGCATGTTTCCATAGCCTCGTGGAATATTGAAGGCTTAGCAAATTGCATTGACGATGAAGACTTTGTAAATTTCTTATGTTGTTTTGATATATTTTTTACATGTGAAACTTGGCAAAGCAAAGATCGTAACTATGATATAGAGGGTTATAGCACGTGTATTTTACCTCGGCCTCAATCTATGAATACTAATAATAAACGTGGTCACGGTGGTTTATGTTTATTTTATAAAACAACACTGTCTGATGGTATTGAAATAATGGATTGTGATAGCAATGGTATCATATGGGTAAAATTGAACAAGCGGTTTTTTCGTACGGATGATGATATTTATGTATGTTTCTGTTACATTCCTCCACAGAATTCTGTTTATTTCGCTCTGCATCCAACAGGTTTCTTCGAAAGTTTAGAAACTAAAGTTCGCAAATATTCCTCTTTAGGTAAAGTTTCGATCATTGGGGATCTTAATGCAAGAACTGGTACTAAGCCAGATTATCTGCTTTCAGATGACAACCTAGGTAGATATTGTGACAATGTAGAAATAGACTATAATTCGAGTAATGATAACACATTGACCGTTAGAAAAAACATGGATACAGTTGTTAATTCGTCTGGAAACAAGCTATTAGATATTTGTATAAACTCTAAGTTGAACATTGTGAATGGTAGAGTTGGCAACGATAGTAATGTTGGTAAATACACATTTATGTCAACCATTGGTAACAGTACGATTGATTATGTTATTATGTCACGTGATTTGTTTTCCTATGTACGTAATTTTGTTGTACATGACATGTTTTCTTTTTCATCTCATATGCCGATACATGTTGATCTTGATATATTTTGCTCAATTGATGATAGTGGTAAAAATGACGCTAGATATGAAAAACTTAATTGGGATGTTTCTTATGCTGATTCATTTCGTGAACTTGTTAACTCAGATTTAAACTCTTTTAACCAGATTGCTGATAGAATATTAGGTAATGATTTAGATATTCACGATGGTATTAAGTCATTGTCAGATTTACTTTATGAAAAGGCTTTCAATTTATGTGGTGCTACCATAAATACGAAAGCTAATAAGAACAAAGACAACACTCGTAACTTCAAAAGTCCGTGGTTCAACGACGAATGTGAAAACGCGCGGCGTGATTTTAAGCGAGCAAACAAAAATTATAACAAAGATAGATCTGATTTTAATCGGAATATTTTAATCGAGAAAAGAAAGAAGTATAAAGGCACTATACGTAAAGAAAAATCGTTGTTCAATTCTAAAAATAAAAATAAATTACATAATCTTGCTACAACTCAACCTCAAGCATTTTGGAAAGAAGTTAAGAAACTTAAACAAACAAAAAATGATAATACTATTGATATAGATGTTTTTTATGATCATTTTAGGAATTTATTTTCGGATGATACATATTTCACTAACGATCTTGTGGAAGAAAGTATATCGGAGGATAATTTTATGCAAAATATACAAATTGACGAATTAGACTGTGAAATAACTGAAAGTGAAATAATTAAGGCAATTTCTAGTCTTAAGGCAGGAAAAAGTGGGTCGGATGATAAACTAATTCCAGAATTATTTATCTCATGTAAATTTATTATAGCACCTATGTTATGTAAAGTATTCAACCATATGTTTGATAACTGTGTATATCCCGAGTATTGGACAAAGGGCACGATCGTTCCAGTTCCGAAAAAGGGAGATAAAAACAATGTAAACAATTATCGCGGAATAACTTTGACAAGTATATTTTCAAAAATATTTTCTATCTTACTCGATAATCGTCTACGACAATGGGCTAGTGATAATAACATTTTGTCCGATAATCAGTTTGGTTTTGTTAAAAACAGAAGTACAGTGGACTGCATTTTTGTTTTAACTTCAATTATCGACAAAGTAGTGAATAATGAAAAGAAGAAAGTATATTGTTCTTTTATCGATTTTAAGAAATGCTTTGATTATGTTTATAGAAATGGTATCTGGTTCAAATTAATACAACAAGGTGTGTCTACAAAGATTGTTAAAATGCTGCAAAAAATGTACGAAAGTGTGAAATCGTGTGTCAAGGTCAAAGGTTGTCTTTCTGAATATTTTGATAGTTATATGGGTGTTAAACAAGGTGAACCTTTGTCACCATTATTGTTTATATTATTTGTGAATGACATGAAATCTTATTTACAAAACACATCTGATGATGTTTTTACTCTAGATCAATTACAAATATTCTTACTTTTGTTCGCCGACGATACAGCTATATTTGCCTATTCTAAAGCTGATTTACAGCTATTATTAAACAAATTGCACTGCTACTGTAATGAGTGGGGAATATCTGTTAACATAAACAAAACTGTCGTTATGGTTTTCAAGAAAGGAAATAGAGTCGAAAATGTGGATTTATTTTATGATGGTAATAAACTTCAAATAGTCAAAACATTTACGTATTTAGGTGTTACACTATCATCAAACAGCAGTTTCTATCAAGCGCAAAAATCACTCTCTAACCAAGCAAATAGAGCACTTTATTCTCTTAATTCACTTTTTGATGTTCTCTCTATGAAAATTTCTGAAAAAATAAAATTGTTTGATGCTATGATTATGCCAATACTAAGTTATGGATGTGAAATATGGGGTTTTCATAAATCACCAGATATTGAAAAAGTACATATAAAATTCTTGAAACAATTGCTTTGCGTTCATTCTAAAACTTCAAATGCGGCCGTTTATGGCGAATTTGGACGATATCCACTTTTAGTTAGGAGAAAAATTAGAATTATAAGGTACTGGTATAGAATTTTGAAAGCCCCAAACTCATTAATGTTCAAGTTACTGAATCTAAAAAATGATGAGGGAGAATCAATAAACTCTTGGTCAGTAAATGTTAAGTCATTACTATGTAATCTTGGTTTTTCGTACCTATGGGATAGTGTAAACATAAGCATGTTTGAAATTAACTGTGTAATTCAGAGAATTATTGACAATTATACACAAAGTTGGTTTAGTGATTTAAATTGTTTTTCAAGATTGGAATGTTATAGAAGCTTTAAAACAAGTTTTGAATTTGAAAATTATCTCAATTGTATTAACAATGATAAATATAGACTATCAATGGCCCGATTTAGATGTTCAGCACACAAACTTGCTATTGAAGAGGGAAGATGTAGAAATATGGAGAAAAGCCAGCGTATTTGCAAATTATGTAATATGAATCAAGTAGAAACAGAGTATCATTTTCTTTTAGTTTGTCCTTTTTATCTTAATCTTAGGAAAACACATCTTCAAAAATATTATTATACATGGCCAAATCGTCAGAAGTTTAGATCATTGATGAATTTGAGAAGTAATATAAAAGTAATTAAACTTGCATCTTTCATTCATTTTGCCACGTTATCAAGGGATTCCTTCTTAATACAAGCAAGATAATTGTTTTCTTTTTTTATTCTTAAACTGAAAACTCATGTTAGAAAGAAAAACTACAAATTTGTAGAACTTTATGACTATTTTACTCATAACAACATTATAGTATATATTTAGGATAATTACATTAATTCATATTATTAACATCAATTGTATATGATATTGCTTTTTCACATAATCAAGTATATATGCTTTTCATTGTACATGTATTATCATTATTTATAAGATCATTGTACCGCCAATGTAAATGTAAATAATTTAATTCATTTGGCGATGAACTGTTAAAGTTAAAAGCCAATAAAATATTTGACTTTGACTTTGACTTGACTATCATATAAATTTTTTACCAGTCCACCCAAGAGGGCTAGTCATGCATACAAAATGGGAGTGACATAAATTAAAACGACCAATTAAAATACATGTACATAAATTCTGAAACTAGAAGAAAGGGTATTTTTGAAGACAGAACGATTAAATGATATACTTAAAGAAACGCAACATATAAGCCGCATTAAGCTAATTATCACCTTCTTTGTTTGGTCAGTTATGCAAAAGTAGTTGCTATTGAAACAAAATGTTCAAGCCACGTACACAGACAGAAAAGAGGACTAAACTAAGGCGAATGACGATAAAGCTAGAATGCAGTATATGAGATTATCAAGTGTTATAGACAAACAAATAATTGAACATCTTAATGTATTCAAACATTATAAATACAAGAACACAGAGACATAAAAATACAAAATAAACCCAGCATAACAGTATACCTATTATAACTCAAAATACATATGTATACAATAGGCCTATTTATTCAAACGCACGTTTATATTTCTTTATCTGCTGAGCTATTTATGACAGAATTCATACATGTATCTAACGTACCCAATATTAGTAAGTCAAAAAAACCTGTTCTAGTGGCCACCTCCGAATTCAGACCACCCTGTGAATGAAGGCGACTCTTTTTAAATAAGTATCGGATTAAATAAAACAAAATGACCACCAAATAAAGACCACCTGTCAATAAAGGCATCATTTCGTCTTTCCCAAGGGTGGCCTTTGTTCACGTGTTTGACTGTATATTATACTACTGAGTTACATAAATATATCAGGGACACTACAGTACGTGGTATATTATTATTAGGTCATATTGAGTCTCTGCATAGTCCGTACTATTTACTTCTACACTTTCGTGATTTGGTAAAATCGTTTTAAAAACAATCCGTAGATGATTACAAGTTTCAGCAGACGGTTATGATTTATAACGATTGAATACGCCCTCTGATCAGAGGCGCCGGAACTGGGGCGGCAGATCGCCGCCCAAATATTTCGGCAAAAAAAGAAGAAATTTCGGCATTTGTTTTTTTCGGAACCATAAATGTTTCAAATTTCTCAAATTTATTGTCGATAATACATCTAAATCATAACATAACATATGTTGTTATGTTATATAACATCTAAATCAAAGCGCGACGAGGTGTAACCTTGGTGATGACGGGCCGCTTCGGGTCGGGTAATCAACTATCGGTTAATTGTATTCAACGGAGTGTAATAGTGGTAGGTGTCAACCAATTAACGTATTCATTGATTGTCGGTTATGGACAAATAATTAAGTCAAGTAGATCAATTAAGAAAATGCTGATTAAGGGGAAGGTGTTCAAACAGTTTTTTTAATGTCGGCTGTGTTTGAATAAAATTCATTTTAATTGCATTAACTCTATATATTAATATATAGCGCGAATATGGCGGTCATGATTTTTTTCTCTATCGACTAGATACTAAAAAGCAATAAATTCTGTGTTTTGAACAATGAAAATTGTATGCCAATTGGAGATTAATTCACAATCACAATGTTAATCGTGTTCCTGTGGATATATTTGGACATTTTGTGATTAATATGGACATTAGCTGTAATCTCCTTTGTGCATTTTACGCGGGATAATGCACGCTTTTTTCACAGTTGACGGCACCAGTTACTAACTACAATTTCATTCAGATCATTCGATAACATTTTGTGTAAATAGTCTGTGTACCACTGTGCTTATATTAGTGTTGGAGTTGATTTACATGGATTGTGATTTGTTTTTCATGAAGTAATTACAGACTCAGTTTTGAATGGGGGCTAAATCAAAACAAAAGAAACGGACTAAATCACAAGCCTCTCCAGAATCGGTAAATATAATCCCCGATAAACGTTCTGCTACGGAAATTAATCGTCCAAATATGGCTCAGCAACAGTCCGCTTCGCAGATACCTACAACTCCCATACAACAGGGCTTCCTGGCATCATTACCCCCTTACCCAGTTAACCACCAACTGTATTATTCACCACCAATGACCGAACAATCTCCAGCAAGTATTAATTTGCATCAAACGATGATGGACAAACTTGAAAGAATGGATAAAAAATTAAATAAACTTGATGCCATTGAACAACAAGTACAATCTATTACTCAGAAAACGACATTGTTAGATAATAGAGTATCTTCACTCGAGTCGTCATTGTCAGATAATAATAAAAAAAATGTGCGACATTGAACGGAGCAGAATCATGGACTCCCAAATTTGTGAAGAAATAAAAGCTAAACAAACTATTATTGATAAAAATCTGATGGCTGACCGAACACAGATTGATAGTATGTCACGTGATTTGAATACCTTGCGAGAGAACAATACTGATCTAAACGAACAAATTATTGACCTACAATCGAGATCGATGCGTGACAACCTCTTATTCCACGGAATAAGTGAAAGCAGCTCATTTGAAGAGAGAAAGATTGAAAACTGTATTGAAAAAATCTATAAATTTTGTGAGGATGAATTAAAAATGGAGAATCCTAAAGCTAGCATAAAAATTGACAGAGCACATCGCATTGGGAAATTCTCACAAGGTAGAAATCGACCAATCGTCGCCAAATTTAATTTCTATCAAGATAAGTTAGAAATTAAACGCAGATCTTACGAATCGTCAAACCAAGATCGGAAGTTTGGAGTATCTGATCAATATCCCCAGGCCATCCGGGATCGCAGAAAAAAATTAGTTCCAGCGCTTATTGAAGCTAAGCGTAATAACAAAACCGCAAAATTGGTGTACGACAAATTGTACATTAACGGTCAAATGTTTACTGCTGATAACGTGCATCTACTCAATAACGATAACTCCAGATAGGACGCTCACACAAATAAGTTATCGTTCTTACTTTGGAATGTCAACGGAATAAGCAAAAAACTTGATGACTGTGACTTTATAAACTTTGTTTCGGATTACGATATACTTCTTCTTACAGAAACTTGGATATCGCAACATTCTAATGTTAATCTAACTGGGTATAAACATTTCACATGTGCTAGACCAAAATTTAATCGTGCGGCTAGGCGCAATAGTGGTGGTATAATTGTATATTATAAAGAAATTTATCACAACTATCTACAGCTCATTAGCATAAATAATATTGGTATTTTGTGGTTTAAACTTAGCAAAGATTTTACTGGATATGAAAATGATACGTATTTCTGTGTCTGTTATATACCACCCGAAAACTCTTCTGTATACACAAATACTAAATCTCCTATGTTTAATGGTGATTACTTTGATGTATTGAACAGTGATATTATGCGTTATAATGATTTAGGAATGGTATATGTTACTGGTGATTTTAATGCACGCACGGGATTGTTGCCTGACTTTGTATCTAATATTCAGTTAGATCGTTTTGTGGACTTACCTACGGATGATGAAGTATTGTATACTTTACCTGTACGGAAAAATAATGATGTGTGTATAAATCCGTTTGGCCAACATTTATTAAATCTTTGTAAATGTAATGATTTATGTATTGTAAACGGTAGATTAGAACAAGGAAATTTTACTTTTAATTCTTTGCACAGAAATAAACACATTGCCAGTACAGTAGACTATTTAATTTCAATGAAAAAATATTTTCACTATGTTTCGAATATGTGTGTCCTTGATATGAATGAATTTTCAGATCATTGTCCTATTGTTTTTACATTGTCTTGCTTTTGTAGCAGGAATGGTTTAACTCTATATTACTGTTGTGTACACTTTTTAACTATTTATTTATGATAACATTGTTTTCTGTATTAATCAAGTAGTTTGATTGTTAAGATTTTGTAGCCTGTCCATATACTGTTTTGTGTAAACACTAATCAATGTATAATTACTATGTCTAGAGTATACTTCATGAATCTCATGCTATTACAAATGTATCTTACCAGTTGCTCATGTTTCATGGGAATGTAATCCATTTTGGCGGGAATTTTTAGTATATAAGTCAGCGAAATCTTATTATCTTTGCCTTTCTTATTGGACTCCATAGGTAACGTTTACCTTTTGTTTCAAAGACTGGTCACTTCACTTAAAATTCAATTTAGGGTTAAATTTTTGTCCAATTTAGCTTTGTTAGAAATTAACTTTAATAATTAAATTCAGTAGATAATAAACAGGCACCATTAGACATTGTATTATGTATTTATAAATATATAATATCAGGATAAACTTAAATAAAATATATAGATCTTGTATAGTGAGTTATCATCTTTTATTTGCAATTAGTGTATAGTTATAAAGAAAACAAATACATGTATAACTTGATAAAACCACGATAGAACCTGGGTTGAAAGAATTATGCCTCCTGTTACACTTTCAACATACTTCGTATAATATTGACAGTAGTTGTAATGTTGATAAAATTACTTGGGATAGTAGTAGAAAAACTGACTTTATTTCTAGTCTTGAACAGAATAGACATTTATTTGATGATATTTCAAATAAGTTAACTGTAGTAATAATGAATCTGACATAAATCAATGTATACAACAGTTCTCTAGTATAATACATGATATCTCATTCAAATTATTTGGTCTGACGTATGTTCAGAATAGCAGATCATCTTCTCATAGTAAGAAGAAATCTGTTTGGTTTAATGATGATTGTAGATTGGCTAAATCAGTATTCCTTGATGCTAAAAGAAGGTATAAAAATGATCCATCAAATTGTAATAAAGTATCTTTTCTTCAAGCTCGGGCATCGTTTGCTAAAACCAAGCGGAAATGTAAGAAATCGTTTTATTGTAATGAGGGAGTAAAATTGTCATCTTTGTGTAAATCTTCTCCCAGAAAATTTTGGAAATATATCAATAAATTTAAAAATAATTCATTACGTTCAAGCAATGTCGGAATTGATGATTTTATTAAGCATTTTGAAACTATTTCTAATACGCCTCATTGTGACTTTAGTAGCGATAATTATACACAGTCTCGTGATAATCCATTATTCATTAATCAATTAGATGCGCCTATTACAGTAGATGAAATCGTTAAAACTTTAAAGAACCTGAAACGTAATAAAACTTGCGATCTGGATGGTAATTTCGCCGATTTTTTTATTGACGCTAGTGATTTTATTTCTCCGTATCTTAGTGTTTTATTTAACAGAATCTTTGACTCTGGTATCTATCCAGAGCAATAGTCTAAAGGAGCTATCATACCGATTTTTAAAAAAGGTGATGCTACATGTCCTGCAAATTACAGGGGAATCACCATAATAAATGTTTTAGCTAAAGTATTTTCTCTACTTTTACGTAACAGAATAAACAAATGGTCTGAAGATGATAATATTTTCAATGATTGTCAATATGGATTTCGTGACAACAGGTCAACATCTGATGCTATATTTATTCTACACAGTGTAATACAGAAAATACTACAAAAAAATAAGAAATTATGGTGTGTCTTTATTGATTACGAACGCGCTTTCGATACAGTTATTAGGGATGCTTTATGGGTAAAATTATTGAACTCGGGTCTGAGTTGTAAAATGTTAAATATTTTGAAAAGTATTTATAGTGATGTTACTCTTTGACAGGGTTAATCTCTCAGTAAAAACTAAATTCTATTTGTTTGACACTTTAGTTGTACCTATTCTTTTGTATGGGGCTGAAATATGGGGAGTATATAATTATAAAGAAATAGATAAATTACATATAAGAATTTGTAAGCGCATTCTAGGTGTTCATAAACATACACCGAACTATGCAGTACTTGGAGAACTTGGTAGGTTTCCTTTGTATGTCATTGCTAAAGAAAGGTCTTTAAAATTTTGGTTAAGAATCATGAAAAATCCAAATTCACAATTGTATGAAATTTACCAAAGTCAATGTAATATAAATAACAGTAATTCTTGGGCTTACAAACTGAATAGGGCTATTGACAATTTAGGCTGTACACATGCATATTATAATTTTAATCCTAATGTCAATTATTATCTTCAGTTTAAAGTTAAACTGGAAGACCAGTTCATTCAAAAATGGCGTATCACAAATAACGGAATGTCAAAATTGTACTATTTTAATAAATTTAAATTAAATTTTGACCTCTCAGAATATATTAATAAATTTGAAAATGATAAACTACGATGTGAATTTTCTAGATTTAGGCTCAGCTCTCATACTCTTGAAATAGAAACTGGTAGGATAAGAAATGTAGCTAGAGAAAATCGACTATGTAAAATGTGCAATTCCAATCAAATCGAATCAGAGTACCGTTTCATGATGTGTTGTCCAAAATATAATGTAATTAGGAAAAAATATTTAGGTAAAATTTCTTGGCCAAGTGTCATTAAATTCATTTCCATAATGTCAAATAATAATAAAAAATCTCTTTATAAAATTGCTAAATTTCTGCAAGAAGCTTTTTATATTAGTTAGGAATCTTTAGAAAACCTGTAATTGTCTGTATTATGTATGTTCTCAACTGTTTTTCTTTATATATGTTCGTATGTATTTGTGTGAAACCATATTCGTGTATATAATGTTGTAAATGTTTATTGACCATAGGCACTCAGTGCCGATTTTTGTCAAATAAAGTATATTTATATAATTAAAAGAAAACAGAAATATGTGTATATGTATATACCTTGTCCTGCCTCACATTGATTTGTAATAAAAACACACCTAACCAACCTAGTAATTTAAAATTTCCTAAACGATCTTTTGGCACAAAGAAACCAGAAAACCGTTCGTTCAATGCACAGTGGTTTAAGACTCATCCCTTGATTCACTATGATGAGGTAATTATTAATTTAGAATAATATAAACAAGTTTCAATAATGTATCTGAACAAGGGATCAAACAGGCAATCAGAAAATTATTTTTTGAATTATTTAATTGTGTGTCCGTGCATCCGTCTGTCATTTCATTTCATTCATTGACTAATTTAACTTATTAGCCTAGGTAACAATATTTTCTAATGCCACTCAGAACAATATTATTATTCCATGTGATTTATATCCCAACTAGTGCACAAAAAAAATAAAATCACAAACTTAAATGTTACCCAAAATTGGCCTGAATGCGTAATTAATGGTGGTAATTTGAAAAAAATCCTGGGAGACACCCCACTGATAATATTTTGGTTATGAAACTTCCCAAAATCCTCGAAACGGTTACGAAACGTTTCTGTACTGATCAAGGGAAGTAACTGCTGCGGGAAGTTTGGTAACTTCCCTTTCGTCGAAATCGAAAGTAGGATAACAATGGCGTACGGAGGACGTCCTCAGGTAAAAATGTCAGACGAAACATTTGATTTTGTTTGTACTGCATGTACACGTGATAACAAAACGATAGAAGCTGTGAAATATTGTGTAGAATGCGGTGAATATTGTTGTCAATCATGTACCGACCTACACAAGAAGATTCGAATTTTAATCGGTCACAATCTTACGGATGTCAGTCAAGGAAAGCAAGCGACCAGTCAACAATCCATCTTGACAGAATTTCCTACAGAAAGATGCAGTATACATAAAAGTAAAGTGATAGATATGTATTGTGAATATCACGATGTTGTTGGATGTTACGTTTGCTTTGCTAAAGATCACAAGTGAGTTGTTATTTATTGACCATAAAAAGACTTAATCGAGGTCAAAAAATTAGGACAAACTACAAAAAATGAATCAAATTTATATAGAATCATATTTTAATTTAACCAACAATCAAACTTGTACGCTGTACAAAAATATTTAATTTAATTTACTGATTCTTCCACGGACGATGACGTCTAAATTTGTGAACATTGTGAACGCAATACTCCGAGATAGTAAATGTTATATATATATGATAAACAGGAAGTCCGTATTGATAAATAATTGATGTTACAGTTTAATATTTGCTATATTTGGAATAATATATACATGTACATATGTAATTATTTCAGATCTTGTCAAGACAGTCACATTCACTCAGTGTCAGATATGATTGACACTCTATTCAAATTATCTGACTGTAAGCAGACACATAATCTTCTTAAAGATATGATGGTTTCCATGGAAACACGAAGTAAATCTACAGATACCCAACTTCAAGCATTGAACAAAGCAAAGAAAGAAACTGTTGTCAAAGTGACGACATTCCAGAAAGCTTTAGAAGCTATCCTTAGAAAAATTGCTGAGTCATCAAAGAATGAATTAGAAGCTGTGTACAAGGAACTGGAGAAAGAAATTCTAAAAGAAAAGCACAACGTTGATAAAATTCGGGAAGATTTAGAGACAATAGATGACAAACTAAAGCAATCAGAAGGAAATAGAGCTCAGCGTTTTGTTTGTTCTAAAATGGCTCAGGAAAAGATAAAAGGACCAGACTGTGAGAAGAACAAACAATTACATGATACAGACACGCAGTTATCATTTATTCCAAACCAATCATTGATGGAATATATGGAAGATTTAAAGAGTATTGGTCAATTACAGAAACATGTAATACATGATCATCTCTACACAATCAAGGGAAGTAGAGATATAAATATAAAACTATCTGATGATGATATTGGATGTTCTTCCTTAGGATGTTGTCTGACACATGATAACAAGCTACTTGTCACAGATTACAGCAATAAGAAACTAAAACGTGTTGATCTACAGAAGATGTCAGTTGTTGACTATTGTACTTTAGATTCTGCACCATATGGTGTATGTTGTATCAGTAAACAAGAAGTTGTTGTTGCCTGTCATGATGACAAGATCCAGTTTGTTTCCATTGATAAGAAGATGACCCCTACAAGACAAATCAAAATGTCACATTTTTGTTATGGTGTTGCTTTCAAGGATGGTAAACTTTATGTGACAGATAATGGTAAATCACTCTGTGTTTATGATATGACTGGTACCCTGTTGAAGACCATTACATTGGATAATGCTGGGAATAAACTGTGCAGCAGAAGTAGACATGTTACATTCAATGAAAGTGAAAACAGAATGTTTGTTGGAGGTTGGGGCAAAGGAATTGTATGTTTTGACGGAATGGGAAATTATTTGTCTACAGTTACAGACACTGACCTAACCTATGTAGATGGTGTATGTGTTGATGGTAGAGGAAACATGTTTATAGTTGGGTGCTGGTCTAATAATGTGATACAATACAGTCAGGATGGAAAGAAGCGTTGTGTGGTTGTGAAGAACCAAGATGAATTATATCGTCCACATTCAGTGTGTTTTCATCAGGGACTGAATACAATGTTTGTTACCATGAATAACATTGATGTTGTGAAAATGTATGAACTGAAATAAACAGTTGACTTAAAAATTGTTATCAAAATGTGACATGTACGTAATTGTACAAACTAAATTAAATAAATAAGAAGCTGTTTACATTGACTGTATATGAATCGACAATTCTATTATCAAGATTGTACATGTGTGAACAGCCATTTTTTTATCAAAAGACTGTGAATTTTTGTGCCCTTGAATTGACCCAAAATTGGCAAAAAATCAAATTCAAGGGCAGATAACTCAAGAAAGAGTTCGTCAACCCCAAATTTATTTCGCTTAAAATGTTTCTGTTATCATTTACAAGTTTAAGTTTAAAGAATTCATGACAGAGTTTTCATTTTCCCTGTATGTCTATGTGAAAAGAAACTGTAGCAAGCGTCCTTAATCGTGGATGACCTAGTTAATGCTTAATACAAGTATACCGAGCAACCTCTTTAAGGTAACACCCTTCGTGAGTAGTAAAATAATGTTGCTGTTGAAAGTTCGTTGCTTTAGAGAGGTTACATTCATAGTTAAATCGTGCAGTGTTAAAAAATCATTCTGTTATTGCAGGGTGGTTGTTGTTCAAGAGAGGATTGCTCTGGAGAGGTTGTATGTTTAAGAACGTAACAATAATTATACTGAAAAGAGAACGAAGTTATTTCTTTATGTTTTTTCATCTGTAAGAAATCATGTTGTATGTATTTACTGTAGACATTAATCTGACCATTCCATATTTTAAATAGTTTATATTTACCTACATGTAGTTATCGTATAAAGATAAATATTGAAAGTATATGTGATTTTTGTAAACATTCTAAATTGAGCATTCCCCACCCCTCCCTATCTGAAATTGCTGATGATTGTTGTATGGTCAATATCTAGGGCAGGCACATGTTAAAAATAGGCAAACTGGACCATCAAACTTAAGGTTAGTTCTAAGAAACACAACAAAATACAAAGTTTCTAACATGGCACATCAATAAACATTTATTTCTCTATAATGTAGCAAATAGTCACAAGTAAATAATAAATAAATAATAACTTTATGACACAGCGTCAAAATAGTAAAATTATACGGTGATAAATACCACTACAACACGTGCATGAGTACATGGGGTGATTTATGGTGCTGAATGGATATTAGGATATATGGATCTTATGCCAAACTCAAGCAGTGTGGCTAAATCCTAGTCCAGTTTGGAACTCAAATACAATTGTAACTAAACCTTATACACAGTTAGTCGAAATAAGGTGAAAAAGAAAACAAATAATTATCGCAGAAATTGAAAATCCATAACAGGCATAAGGTACTGTTTATCTGTACATAAGTGCATGGGTCTTATCAGTGACTCCATTGCAATTGTAATATATAGTCCCTAGTCTAATAAACTTTGAAAAGATAACTAAACATATTTGCAAATCTTAAATCTCAAAATGTTTGAAAATAATAGATATATCCTTTGACTGTTTTTTGCATGTTGTAATATTATTACAAAGATATGGTCACTGATCAATAACAAGGTATAACATTTAACAGAGATAGAAATCAATAAAAGTCAGTTAAGATTTCAAACAAGAGTAAAATTATCACATCAGTCTCCAATCACAAACACAGTATAAAATATGTATGACTAGCTTTGTTTTATATTTAATACTATGTTTTATTTATCACATGAGGTATGGGCGCTATAATATAATAAATCTACAAGCTGCTACTAAGTCACGTGACCCCTACGTTTAAACACATTGGGTTCATATTAAATTACATGTATCCCTTAAAAATACTTGGTGATGTGGTGGCCACGGTCAACTTAATATACCACAATCTTGAATACTCAATATGGATGCAAAAATGTATAAGAACAGGTTATGTACTTCTATGTTGCATTATGGTCAAGAACGCCAATCGTTGACACCAAAAAGTAAAGTATGTTTATATTTTGCCATACACTTATGACATTTCAAAAACTCGATGATGATTCTGTCTCCAAGTTAATCTTATTCGATAGCTGACACTCCCCACGTAAGTTATAAGCCAGTATAACGAATTCGTATTCAGTGCCGGAATCCAACCCAAACACTCGGTGCTCCTCGCGTCCGTACATTGATACACACTTCCACACTCGATTATGCGCTGGTTGCCGGTACAACAGGAAGTGGGAAATCTTCTGCTCTGAAGCGACATCTACCGGACTTGAAGAGAATATTTGAATAGAAGATGTGAAGCGTCTACATAATGACTCAATGATCGCTGGCACTGTAAGATTGGAGAAAAATATTTGTATCAATAAATTAATCGTGCAAAATAATTTAAAGAGCATAATACAAACGATAGATTGATCGTTGTGAACACATGCATATAGTTTAAACCTATTTTATTGCTTATAACCTTCTTACTATATTACATAGAATAAATATGAACAATTTGTGCAAAGGGGTCGAGCCAAAAGTTCTAAAAACTTAGTTACGGCTCTTCCCATGTATATAAAGTATATTTTCACTGTTGGGTATCAAAAATGCCTTTAGATAGAAACCTGAGCATTACATGTAAGAAGTTAGAAGAGTAACGGTGTATGGTGTCATTCACATCACAAGATCTCTCCAGTACTAGTACAAATAACCTGCACCCAAAATGTAGCACTTGAGATAGTCAGCAAAAGTTCAACCATAAGAATGAAGACAAAAAGCGAGAGGAATATATTTATATAAAAGGGATGTGTCAAAATTCTAATTGAAATGGAATAGGTGTGAAGCGTACTTGAAAGAGAACGAGGGTGAATAAAAAAAGGAACGAAGGGCTTTTGAATTTGAAGATGAAAACGGAGGAACTGAGCTTAGAGCTTGAAAGAAAATTGGAGCAGAAAGATCACAAAAGGACATGGAGTTAAAACAACGACTATGACAAACAAACAAAAATCCATAAACTCAATCGATAAAACGAAGACAGACAGTATACATCTACAAGGTATTGTATTATGGCGCAACAGTTTACTTACAGACGCGTTAAAGAAAACGTTTGGTTTAATAATTTAACATCTTCTTAATTTATTCGATATTTGAAAAGCCATATCATGTATTATCGTATTTGTAAAATATTGTATTTCCATAGTAATAGATCATTTTGTTCTCATACAATTATACCTGGTATAACGTTTTCATCATCAGTTAAAGTTGTACATTGTACAACTTCTGAACTTCCCGACTTTCCTGAGGCATTGACAGCATTCAAGCAGAAATAATAAGTTGTTGATTTACACAAATTTTCTAACAACAACACAAGGATACCAGACGAGTTTGTAGATATTTTGGTTGAACAGTTGTCCTCGACAGAATTCTTCACAATTACAGTCTCCTGAAAAATAGACAAATCAGATTTATTTGACCTAACACCCAATTATCTTACATTTGCATTGTAAAGTACCTGGCGTGCCTACAAAAGCAATTCTGGCGTACAATCATCTGTAATGTCCCTTTCCCTTATTCTCCATAAGTTTGTATGTTAGGACATATTGCTATCAATTAACCATTTTCTGAACAGTTATTGGCCTGTTTGGAATTTGGTTATCAGTCTATCCAATAAGACAGGGTCAGAAATAAAACACCCGTGTATTGTGAGAGGAAATAAGAGACTTTATCCCAGTCTTAGGATACAACCTTCTGATTGGGCAAACGAAACTAATTCGCAACCAATCAGATGCATGTATTTTGACAAATCATTTTGAGATCTAGATAGTCATGTTTCCCGAGGATATTCAAGGTAATACCTGACACGTCACAACGAATGCTTCCGTAGATTTTTAGAATCTTATATATACTGTCGTTGTTGTTATTTATTTATAAAAAGAAGATCCAAATATTTGTTGTTAATGAAGTCTTTGCTAGCAGTTGGCGATATTGTAAAGTTAGACATACCTCTAGTTCCACATTTTTCTGTTCTTCTGAGCAGAAATGAATCTCATACTGATCAACAACTTCATGGACATTACTAGGTGGACAAAGTGCGAGGACAACCGAATTTTCACTTCGTGAACATCTTGTGACGTCAACAATAGGGGTAGATGGTGCTGTAAGTTAAATTTAAGTTAAATTTACACATTGTCATGAAACTTGCCAATATAATTCCGGTTATTTCCGCACAAAGATTTCAATAATTTCTAGAAATGATATATAATTTATTACATACAAGAAGAAGATATGAACTTTCAATTTAAATGTAGATTTACCAGTTGAAATCATTAATTTTATACTTATAAAGACTTATAAACGTAACCAACAACACGTAATCTTGACTTGTTAAAAGCATTATTAACTTACGACTTAAATATTGTAATTCCCGCAATAAGACCTTTTCTCTACGACAGTCGACCACCTTGCTGTGTAAGCTGTCAGTATCTAATGGTGAGACAGGAACGCTGCTTTCACAATCCACGGTAGCTTTCTGTATTCTGTTAATGAATACAAATAAATGTACATTATGTTCAAAGTCATAGAACTCAAATTCCATATATGAAAACTTAGCATATAAGTATTTAACTATTCAAAATGGTGCCTTACTCCCCAAACCCTTTATCTTGTTTTTGTTTTGTTTAGAGGTCCAGGTCATATAACCAAATCTCCCATTGGCCCTCTTTTATCCTCATGTTTGTTGTGCAAAGCCGTGTTTTACAAGAACTACTAACTCAATAAATATAACATAGAAACTTATATCGTTTGTTTTAATTCACTGGTCATTCGATTAATCAAAGCACTGCAAGATCCTGTGAAAATTGAATATGATCAATGTGTAGAAATAAGTGTAACTACATGATTGTCAGGACACGTGTTCAGTGTTGGGCGTTTTCTCATTCAGCGTAAATAGACACTTGTTGTTGTTTTCAAAGCGTTTAAATTAATTCTGTTCAAATTTTATCAATAAGATTTTTGGGAAACCAGATTACATTCTATTCCTGGTGAATAGCTGCATTTTCAGAATTGATGGCTATATATTGAATTGTGTGTATCTAGATATACATGTATATTGTTGTTCATTACCTATTGCAAGGCAACATTTAATACAGTATGCAGAGAAAATAGTAAAATACATGTAATTACTTAATGTAAATTACAGAATTAATTTTAGAATTGTAACACTAAGGACGTAAGTTACCATCATGAAATTGCTTTTGCCTACATCACATTCAAATGTAGGCCTACAGTGTAATGCGTAAACAGTTTGTAAGTAATATTAATGGAATCATTTTACGTACCGTTCGTTTAGAGTGCTTGCAATCTGAAAACAGTCAATATTGTACATTAAAAAGAAATACGAATACATTTTTGTATATATGCGCTAAGAACAAATCTTCTCACTCGCATTATAAAAATACATTGAAAACTACTACAGGTTTGTCAGAAGTAAACACCGAATGTATTTACTCGTATTATGTCATGGACATCGCAATCGCGCCAAATTGGATTTCTAATGACTGTTATTTTAAATATCTGGAAAACTTTTACATTTGTGTTCGAAATAAACTTTGAGTGTATACATACAAGTATTCTATCATAAAGATTCAACTTCTAATGACTGTAGAGGTCTGGATGTTTAAAGCACAGCATTTTGTCAGGTCAAGGTATTGGTTCAAGCATACCATAGCTAAAACAGCACTTAACACTTAGCCATCATGTTACACCTTGTATGTAAGAACAAATTGATCTCCTAGTATTAAATCAATCGTTTTTATAACATATTGCTTAATGCGTTATGCAAATTACTTTATTATATACTATTGGCAAGTTTCATAAGTTGAAATATTTTTATCGTGGCGAAGATATTTTTATAACACTACGACAATATATTTATGCTCAATGTTCAGCCTCATCAATACAGTAAAACCTCGATTGTCCGAACTCGGAGTATCCGAAACCCTGGTGTTATCCGAAATAAAATTTCGATCTCGTCGATTTCGGAAAGTCAATGTTTCCCCGTACTTCCAGTTTAATGTTAAAACTTTAAACATGCACAATGTTACAAACCTCTAGAAACTGAGACTTCTCTGATTTTATAACATCTTGTACGTAACTCTGAAGACCTTGTGAAGCCCCGAGAACCTTCTCCATGGTTTTAATACTTTCCTCTAGACTATTCTGATGAATTCTTTCTTCATATTCCAAGTCTGCCAGGAAGTAACTTCGCTTGTTCTCAACTTCAGCTAACAATGCATCACACTGCATGTTAATTTCATCTCGTCGCCTTGACAAGATATGCTAAAACAGATATTTTTTTATGATTATATAAAAGGTTTTGATTTTTAAAAGGTCGTCTTGACAATGCATGCATACTGTTACCGCTTTCTGAAATAAAAGAATAATTTATTCTTTGTATATATAGTTGGATGCTACAAAATCATATGACTTTTTATACAAATGTAAATTTTGTAATATCATTTGAGTTGTGGAAAAAGAGATACACTGTATAAGTTTATACAAAGACTTGCTATTATTAGTATTAAGGTAAATTACCTGTACATCTTTTAGTCCGTCTTTAAAATCTTTCAAGTTTGTCACAACTCGGGCTTGACTGTTTGACAACTTGTCCGAATTATCTTCTACACAATTCTGTATAGGAGAAAACGAGATAACATTGAAGAGATTGGTCTACTAGTATATGATTTACATATACCTTGTACAAACTTAAATAAATATCAACATATTACATGGAAATGTAATACAAATACTAGACGTATTATGGTAAATACGCGTGTATTTCTATGAAACTTGGAAATAACAAAAACTGAAACTGGCTAAAAAATAATATTTGATAATTTACGTACCTTGAATTCTCTATAAGCTTGTTCAATCGGAACGACTGGATGTCCGGTATGAATCGTGCTGTCATCCGTACCAGACGGGAATGGTTGTGTGCATAAACTACAATAGGAATCAATTAAAGTTTTATGAACTGACGTACTTCTTGATTCGGGTCTATTGTTGGCACTTTTATTTACTTTACTGCTAGTCTGTGTCCCTGGTTCCACAAATTCATGAGTATTGAATGGTTCCCGGTTTGGATGATTTTGTCTCAAACACGTGGCACAGAAATGGCGGCAACAGGAAGTGCAATACTTTTTCGCGCGTTTAGGTGTAGTAGCACTTTTACAATGTTGGCATTTAATGTCCGTCGTTGTATTTAAAGAGTTTGTTAAAGATGACAGTGTATGGACACTACTATTCAGTAATGACAAAGATTTGGCTAAGTTTTCGTTGGTTGAAGAATTGTTACTCTCAGAAGATGATATCTGTTTAGTATTATGGTCGACAGATGGAGATGGCAACGATGTGTCAGATTTATCATTCGTTTGTTCTTTTTTATATCGTTCAATAATATTTTCAAGGGCAATCACTCTTGGTAGACTTGAAATACCACCGCTTACGTAACAGTTGTCTCTACACACTGGACATCGTATAAAGTTAAAGTCAAATAGATGTTCGGCACATGGAGAGCGACACAGCACGTGAGAACATGGAAGAATTATGGGATATGTGTATAATTCCAGACAAATCGGACACTGCAGGTCGTTATCTACCTCCACATCCATGGTAATTGAAGAGTTCAGATTCTTTGGAGTTAACTTCCGTTGTTTGAGAATCGACCTTGTATTTCCAGAGGAATTAAGTTTTTGTTCCTAAAACGACAGAAAATTGAAGATGAAATTATTGTCATGTTATGTTACACTAAGAGTGCTGCTGACAGTTCAGAACTTCATGAGCAGACATTTCTTGCATATTATCAGAAAATCAGGAAACAAGATTATATAATTAATACAAATACTTGATGTTATATACAAACAATATCCTACAGACCCTCCCTCTCTTCACTACTTTTGCTCCCGTCTTTCTTTTCCTTTTGTCTTTATTTCCCCTCGTTCTTAATTACGTTCATATCTGTATTCTTCCCTTCTTTCGTCTCTTCTCTCCCCCTCCCCTCTCTCACTCTCTCTCTCACTCTCACTCTCTCACTCTCTCTCTCTCTCTCTCTCTCTACGATCTCCCTATTTTTCTATCGCCCTTCACTTGTCTATATATTTTCTCTGAGGACCATATTCTGATGGTTTGTCTCCAAGTTTTATCAGAGTGTAGCATGTAATATACGTACACTGGATAAATAAAAAACTCTACAAATCTATTAAACCACTTGATTGTACAAACAAAATCACCCACTAGATATTTGCTAGTAAAACCCGACATTTGGTCTGTATAAATATTAGTTTTAATTTTGAATATAAATCGACAAGTTATCTAGCACTAAAATATAAAACAAATCACATTGAAGTATATAATGGCTTATTTTTGTATTCGGACACGAATTTCTCCAGACTTTAACGGTATTCCGAGCCGTCAGCGACTTTTAATCAAACAATTAAATGTACACATAATTAGTCGCAGGTACTTCACGTTTGAGCCAAAATTTGTCGTTTTTATAGAGACTTGAGTTTACTTGAAGATATTGCCTAAATTAACATGATCTTTACATTTACATAAATTTAGAAAATGTGCTTTTAAATTTTAATACATTTTTGTTATAAAAACTAGTTGTACATGTATCTCTATATAGTCTAATACGATATATTGGTATGAACTTTCAAAAATAATAAGACGTCATACGTGCTACACTGAAAAATGTTCAGTTACAATCAAGAATTAACATTGTTTGAATAAGAAAAATATTGAAAAATATTATGTCAATATGCAAGATTCATGCATTGAGCTTTTCTAAATCGTTTATCTATTTCCGGAAAATTACCGGAAATTACCGAAGTTTCCTATCTTTTAACAAATTATAAGAATTTATACACGTACATGAATAATTTTATAAATTTTGTGTATGTGAATTGAAAACTTAAAAGTCATGATTGTTCACAAAAATACACATTTTCACATTATTTTCTAGTGTGAAGTGTACAATGTGATAAAATATAAAAATAAACTTACAAATTCAAATACCAGCCACAGGGGTTGGTTACTAACCTGTTAAATGTTTAATTTTATTATTTTGTCATTTCACACTGAACTTGTATTTTTCATTGCAATTTGATATTAGCTCTACAAAATATTAAAATATGGACGCTAACCATCACTGATAACGGTTGTCATTTAGTTCACCACACCGCCATAAAACTACTCAAGACAAGTCGATCTTTCTACCTGGAGTCTGTGGATTCGAACCCTGCAAGGAGAAGGCACATCCACTTTTAAGCATGGGACTCGCCGATGCCGGGTGGAAAGTATGTACGCCTTCGGAGCGGGAGATCGAAGGTTCGAATGAAAGTGGAAACTGGGTTAGAACTGATGCAGTCGGTTGGTGACACGCAAGCTAGTTAATCAATGGTTACCGTAGGCCCATCTCAGTCAGGCCCACGGCAAAAAGAGAAGTGATTCAGGAGTACCGTAAGAACAAAATATAGGTGTCTCAAAAGGTGGCCCTAGCAATAGGGGTGACAATATTACAATGTACCTTTACCTGTCATAAATTAATTACACTGAGCATTGGTACTTTCAACAACATGGAAGGTCAACACATTACAGCTAATAGACAATTAGATATATATATACAGACATACATTTTATACATATATGTACCAGTACCTAGGAGATGTTCGCTCAGCCAAAGTTTAGTGGGCTTAATTGAAAGTCATAAAGATTTCCGATTTTCCAAATTTCATTTAAATCCAAATTTAATTATTTTAATTTCATTTTTACGATTCGTCTTCAAGCTTTCTTAAGTTCAAGAAGTTTTATACAAACGTCTTACACTTTGTGAATGATAATTAAATTCACATAAACATCGCATCGTTTACATAAACTATTAATACAACATTTAGCTTTCGACGATTTGTTGTTATCATACATAAAATTAAATCTTACCTTTTTAAAGCAAATAGATCATGTATACATTTAACGTTTGATATCTTAATGCAAATTTCGATAGAATCCTTCTTTATTTATCAATAAGTATACATTGCATATAAGTCCAGATTTCGAAAATGCATCCTGCACGTCACATCTAAATCCCAGAATCAATACAAGTATATACACGCTTAACAAAATCTCCAAATCTCATGAAACAGTTCAATGATATGAAAAGATTTTATGAATCTTATTTATAGAATTAACAGACGAGAAATAAAGCTGAAAGCCGTTTATGCTAATCAGTGTAGGTATATTTACACTTGATCAAATTTTATCGTAATTTCAATAGTGTAAAAATTCTTGCCTGTAAAACATGCGGACGTATTTATTCACATTTCTATGTACAGAGCACTTGAATTTAATGAAAAGAACATAGAAGTCTTATCAAGTTTATTTATACAAAGAGGATAAAGTTTTTACAAGTGAGGGATAAATTATTTCTGTACAAATCTGTCATCAGGGTTTTTAGTAATTAGTCTTTTAAGCTAGAATGAAACGGTGCCTGTGAAATTGACACACTGAGAAAAAATACCAGCAATACATCATGTGTTATATGTCACAGTAGATGATTTATAGACATTTAATCGAACATTCGATGATAAATTTGCAACTGAAAAAAAAAGATCTTTGTATATTCGTTTTGAGGTAAGGTCGAAGGGAAACAAAGATGTGATAAAATTTTAAGATTCGCCAGATGAAATCGTTACGCGGTTTTTGTTACATTTAGTAAGATGGGATCCGGAGAATTTACTTAGGGGGGGGGGGGGGGGGCGTACATTACATGTACAAGATGCCTAGACAAGTTCAGTAAGACAGGACTATATCTTCACATCTTTCCTCTATGAATTGGCTTCCAATTTATTGAACCTATTTTAGATTTTATTTCGAAGTAAAATTTAAAAGAAATTTTGCAATAGTGTACGTTCAACTTGTCAAAACGAACAAACAACATTAACTTGAGCATACATTACTTGACTGTCCAGTCTGGTAGAGTAACAAACTTACTGTCTAGTGATATCATGGCGTGGTTTAGACTCTTGGTGCATTTATGCAGTTGAAACAGGCGCTATTCAACAATAGATCAAAAGATTGCGTCTCACTGATGATAAAATTTAACCAAATTAAGTCCACTATATACTCATAGAACTCCTACACAAACAATGAAATCTTAGTGGGCTGTTTATCAAATAAGTAAAACAATGAACCGTAAAGTTACAAAGATTATTCTGTTATGGAATCAGAAGATATCGTATAATACCAAAGTCAATGTTAGATTTAATATAATCTTCTGTTGTGTAACGTTAAGTAATCCATCCTATTTCCTCTTTGTAAGAGTTCCCTCCCCTGTTTTGGTTGATACTCATGGTACTTAATAATGATTGATATTTAATTTGGGAAACTTTTCCTCCATAAAGTCAGTACTTGGCAAAGTTTATGCTTGAAACCACTATGTTTGTTTTGTAATGAGAAATTACGAGTTCAAGACTCCAGCGAAATACGCGCCGTAACACTTGACTAAAACATTACATGTACTCGTACATGATGTTCATCTGCCATCCTTCTCAACTGGCTTCACACAGCGAGGGTATAATAATTAATGCGCTTGAAACCACAAAACGTACTTTTGATATTCATATTTAACAGACATATTCAATAGACAATCGAACAAACATTTTTTATTCAGTTCAGACAAGAAGAAAGTTACCTTATTTAGCGAAAAGTTATAAAAACACCGAATTTCTGTCTGTGAACGGGAAACAAACATTGTTTTATTTTGTCCCCAAAGTATCACGAAATGTAAGAAGGCACACGAAATAAACAAAGGAGTTCCGAGTACGGTTTATGGTCACTCATTAGTTAATTTAAGTCACGTGATTAAATATTAAATATATGCAGTACATGTGTATAAATTTATGATCTGCCTGGCATAGGATGATTTAAACTTACGATCAAATTTACCACCAAGTCAAGTATAATTGTGAAAGTGCTTTGTCAACATGTTAAATATGGCTTATAAATTCTTGTATAAAGTAATGGTTCATAAGTTAATAATCAGACATAAAAATTTATAATCTCAATAAATCACTTAATACATTTAATGGCTCGTGTGCAAATGAATTATGTGGTAAACTGAACACATACATGTTTGGACCATGTCGAAACGAGGACAAACAAACTGGTCAATTCGATGTTAAACTTCAAGATGAAAAATCACGGAGTTATATATATAAAGTTGTTGCTAAAATCATGGGTCCGACATTTGTACGACTTAAAACCAAGCCAAATCGAATGCAGACCATAACTAGATGAAACCAAAAGATTGAGAAATGAACGAACCATCAGGATACTTGAATTTTAAAACTAATCTCAGATCTCAGATATACAGCTAAAATGTTGAATAACATTATACTTAGATGTTTGATATGTGTACACACCACATATACTTCAGTAACATATAAATATATTATATTTCCTAGGATTTATATATTAGTCCTTGATATTTCTTAATCAGAAGCTACTGAATTATTCAACATTGGTCGATTCAAGTTGTTTTTAAACATTAAAGTTATTATATAAACAGATAAACCTCACTTAGACACCTCCTGAGAATTGTGACTACTTTTGATAGGTGTTTATCTTTCCTTCTATATTCTTTCTGGATAAAGAAACCACCTAAATATATCAACCGTTTTTTTTTGCTCCAAGTCTAGTTTTCAAATCTAAGATTTTTCTGTACATAAAAATACTCACGATGCAAGAATTTCATCGGTTGACTAAAATAAATCCCTTATTTCCAAAAACTGTGTGAGTATACATGTCTACTTTTTGTCACATCACTACATAACTATTATACATGTGTATGTCTTTAGAATGTCTTAAATGCACGTTTTTTTTCTCACGTATCGCTGTATCCATCTTACAACTCCAAATGGAACTCGTAAAAATATATTTTCTTACTTTAAGTCGAATGCGTTTGAACGAATCGAGCTTGTATTATTGACTATGTCGCCATTTTAGGCGTTTGAATTAATCTTTTGTGCGCCTGGAATAAATCCGGGGCTGTGTGTTTGTAAATCAGTGAATTTTATTTCACTTTTCGGCATTAAATGGTTGAAATCAATCTATAACTTCAATGTAAGACTTTAATATCGTATCTTATTGATATTTAAACACAGCGCGAACACATGTATCACATTGATATGCTGTCATGTGGATTTACTCGGCTTTTATTGCTGTCAAACAATTAGGGTTTCTATTTGACTTATCAAGGAATAATTATGACAAATTTGATTTTTTAAATGTACAAAGAGTTTCAACTCAATGGTATGCACTTAGTGGGATAAACACTAATGTAATATTTATTTGTAGTTTCCATTTAGGTTTGACAATCAGTGAAAGCGATTCTTAAATTGAGATCAATTATACGTTATCTACAATTTGGGACGACAATGATCATAACAATGCATTAAGTAGTTAACTTTTTTCATTTGTGCCAATTAAAGAAATATTCACCAAAAGGGTGGTCGAACTACGTGATGTCTTTCTTTCACATGGTGATAAAGTCACATAACGTTTTAGTACATACATGTACAAGTAAAACAAAAATGGTTGATTCTAACACTATTCAGTCACAATTTAATGTCCAGACGGACGGACGGACGGACGGACAGACAGACAATGCAAAGAACAAGAAGAGCATATTTACGAGAACTCGTCCTGGTATTTTTCCGGCTTCTTGAGAATTATACGAGTACACTAGTAATGCAATTAGCTTTATTGGTTGTAAAATAAAGGAAAGTTTACCTTGACATCTTTTTTCATATAATACACCAAAGCTCTCCAAGATGTAAAAGGCTTATCAGGCACACGTGACATTACCTTCGCAATTAATGATAATTCTAACAACTGCGACCACGTGGTTTATTTTGACGAATTATCACGTGATCGATATTCAGTAAAAAATGTCTGCTATCCGAGTGTTTTTGATATCGAAGAGTGTAAACACCACTTCAATGATTTGTTAAGTGCTTAAATCTGTATTCCAGAATTAAAAGCAGAACACGTGTTTAAAGTACAAAATGTTTTTATGAGAATCTACAAAATCTTAAAATCCGAATTTTGTTTGAATTCTCCGTTTCTTAAATTCACACCAAAATGCACGAGCGACAGTAAATACTTAATATCTCATCACTTCAAAGCACCTGGATTTATCTCAAATCGTGTTCCACTGACTTCAGCAGAATATATGCACGAGACTCACGTGAATTATTTATCGATAATCAAATCAATCAATTTCATCCTCTTAATTAACGAGAAATCACGTGACAATAACATGAAACGAATGGAAAACAAACAGTGTATGTTTTCTTATTAAAGAATCCTGATTTGGATCGATGAGAAGTCCCGGATGTACAGAATAACATCAAACATTAATGATATAGAGAAACTAATTAGATTATACCAAACTTGTTATTGACCAAACATTTATTATGCAATTATGCCATATGTCGTAAAACCGCGTGTAAGTAACGTAAACTGGCGCTGCTCGAACTACTGTACGTCTGATATTGGACAAAAAGACGTCAGAGGTAAATTTGTGACAACATCTGCAGGTCATTATTAAATCATGAAGACATCATGTTCATACAACTATGAGAATAAAATTTGAGGAAACTGAAATGACTACTGGGATTCTTAGACCAAATATTTGAACGAAATAACCACAAGTTCTAACAACAATAGAATTTGAATGATTTGAAGTTAAATAAGAAATCAGTACTTTGTTGTTGATATCTTTTTTTTTAAAAAATAGACCAAACAACCACTTAATTTAACCATTCTATGCTGTACATTCTTAAACATATTTACATACAACTTCAGCCATTGGATAATGAAATATTCTATAATTTCATTCATTTTACCAGCGGCGGTCGTACTAGCCTGTTTTTTTTTCAAATTGAATGATAGTTCAGCTTCAAGTCACTCGCCGGGACGCATGATTTTGATGCGAACTAATGTACTACGCTTTTCTGCACCACCATGTAAGTGTTAACTTGACTAGTTCCCGTTTCAGGTAGCAGTGCAAGTCTATGTAAGTTCTGTTTTCATGAGTCATTTCAGTACTTTGATTATAGCAAGCATTACGTCGACTGCTTTAATAAACTTTAGATTAAATGTCCGTCTGCTGGTGTATTTTATCTAATCTGTTATGATAGATCGAAGATATTGATTTTTGATCAAATTAACCAGGCGGATAATTAAAGTATTTTATTGTTAATCTGTGTATAGACTTTAGTTTTTAGATCCAATTTCAAATATTTTATTAATGTGGAGATGTGTACACGTTAGGTTTAAAAACACATCATAAAACAGATGTCTGGTTAGTTACTATGGCAACATTTGCCTGGAATGTTTCATAAACCCTTTTTTCACAATCGATCAAAACTGAACAATGCTGATATAAAAAATAAAGATTTTTTCTTTTATGTCCTGTCCAATCTTGTCATCATCAGTTATTGCTTGGTATTTTAAAATTAAAACTAGATCAATTATTTCAAGTGTTAAGCGGATATTTCTTCGTAAAACTCATTAAATTTGTTCATATTATGTGAATGGTTCTATCTGTCTGTAAACAGTGTCTAATGATTATATACAATATAGGCATACAAGTGAAGATATATTGGGAGTATTTTTTCAATATGACAAAATACAAAATCAATACTGACTAAAATATCTACGTCTGTATTCGGTTATTTATATTCTTTTCCGATGTACACAGTTTTATTGCAGCCTGTTTGAGTCATTTTTCAGCTTGAGTTTCTCATGATATGTGGTTACGGTTCGCACTTACAATGGCCGAGTTGAGCACCAAGTCACTACTTGTCCCAAACATGTACAACCAAACGAACTGACTATAATAATATCTATTTTTCACTTATCGAAAGCCGTCGTTGGCGACTGAGCATGATAGTTTAGGGAGAAAATTTTATACAGTTTTCGGATCACAACTTTATTTAAGAACAATTTTTGCATGATCTGTGTCAAGAAAAACTTTCATATACATCACAGTCATTAAAATGCTTACAGGATAAAGTCTCGTCATTTTTCAGATATTGATTATTTGATCAATTTCTTTAGCTACTTCACATTCTGATGAGTTTTCCCACACCTGGGAGCTGAATAAATACATCTACTTAGCACAGTACCTATTGATCAAAATTCAATGATTATCTCACAAACGGATCAAATATTAAATATGAATGTAAAAAAATAATTTCGTTCACTGGGCATTTAATAATGTAAATGTTATTATTAAAAGATAAAACTTATATTCACTACCTATTTGTATGCATGGACAAACGTCGGAAATTCTATTGAGAAATGTAATCATAACTATTGAAATATACATTTAACAAAATTTCCAAAACTAATTTGAGATATGTTTGGGTGAAGTAAACCGACGTGACAAATACGAGATCTCAACTTCAGTCATCATTTTTTAAATTTCTGATTAATTTGGTTGCTCTGGTGAAATGAAGATAAGAATCCTGTTTACCTGTATATCTGGTCCGGTTCGTCTGTCCCCTGTCAGCCGGATGTCCGGTAAGTCACTCTTACTCCAATATGCGAACTGACTCATTGTCTGAAAAATATATGTATCAAGTATAAAAACATATACAATGTAGATTTATGCTCACCAACATACATGAGCATGTCTGGCTCAAATTCAAGCTCAATAACAAGCATGTATTCAATTTATGCCAATTTATGCTCACTCACAGAGATAAGCTCAGCAGATTACAATTTATGTTCATTTACATACATGACGCTAGTCCATGCTCACAGAGATGTGACTGAAGAATGATCAGTTATGTGAGAAACACCGTGAATATAGAAGCATGATTCGTGAGCACAGGATTAACTTATAGAGATGTTTGATTAAATAAAAGTGTTTCCTAACCAACACGATCAATAATGGAGAATTAAAAAGACATGCTAGCTATCTGAATTATACACCTTAACCAACATACAATATGGAATCCAACATTAGGTATTTGTTAATAAAACACGACCTAATCAGATAGTTTTATATCTAGGAGTGTCTAAACTATTAAAAAGACATTTAATTACATCAAAGTTTTATTTAATTCAAAAGTAATTCAAATTGTTTGAGAGCAATTACGGATTAACGTTGGGTTATACAAACATGATTTATTGAGATTGGTGAACTATTTATTACGTTGATTTGACAAAACTTAATAGCTTACCGGGATTATTTTGGGAGTATAAATTTACGTGAACAAATTTATGGTGATTCGTGAAGTATTGTGGGGTTAACATTAAAGGTGTGTTTAAAGGACAAACGTTCTGTGGCCCCGAGAATGTTTTTTTTTCAAGGATCTATTTAGCTATAAACAAAATGTACAAATTTATACCCTCTTTTAAAACAACATTTTTACACAATATTTAGTATACTCATCTATAATTATTCAATTTCAGAGCATGTCAGTAGATTTTAAATCACTCTGCGTTTTTCACGTGCTGCACGTGTCTTCCCCGATGAACCGCACGAGATTTTGCACACTTTTCATGGATAACCGGAAGTACACACGAAATCCTCGCTTTATAACCATTAAAAAAATCTCGTGCATTTTTTACAGAATTTCGTGCCACTAGTATTAATGCAAAATAAGGACGCTGTTAGATATAATTATAGAATGCTATAATATACATGTATTTTCTAGTATCATTTTACATACCACAAAGTCCCGGAAATATCGGAAAGCAAACTTTTATTCAACAAACATCACATTTTGTGAACGACTTGTTGATGTCTATGCTTTGAACATTGATAAGACACATTTAAAATATTAAATAAAACATAAACATAACATTTTCCCACATTTTCGTTTTCTCAGAATTCTATTTTTCTTTCTTGTGCATGTCACGTCACATATGTTTGAAATATATATGTTCTCTATTACAATGGTTTTTTTCATGGATACGTCGAATAAAGAATTAACCTGTATATCACCAAGGTTGTGCTTTCACCATAAAAATGTTCCTTATTACAAAAGATATGGATACATACCTTATATAACCAGAAAATCCAAATAAATTATCGATAATTATCATGAATATCATAAACTTCGATTTATCAAGCAACCATTTTTATCTACATGAATCAGTCGTTACATATGTTGCTACTCGAGCGAATTCAAGCCCTCGCGTTAATTGAAGAATGAAAGATACTTATTTGTTAAAATACTTATATATACATAAAGTATACACATATACACTCATAATTTGATAATCAATTACCAAAGTTGAATTGGAAGTTAACATATTTATTCATTTTAATTGAACAATTAATGTATCGATTGTCAATAGTTATGAATATTTTTTTATTAACAATGAAAACTATATTTTTCCCACCGATTTTTAAAGGTCAGTTCTTTCATTATACATGTACCTACATATACATGTATATCAAAACGTAATCCGCTTAAGTCACCGCGAAATATTATCGATAAATAATCGACATATTGTAGGTAAATAAAAGCCACATTTAATCCATAAATGGCTTTTAAATATTGTAGCTAATGCAATAAATGTACACATATTATACATGTATGTTTTTTACATGATCCAACTAAACGAATGAAGATACAAGCTCCAATATCCAGACGACAAAATCCACGTGTCTTAATATTTATCATTATTTAAAATTTATATAAATTTAAATCGAACTGTCAAATTCGTAGCAGTTCAAATATTTATAAAACTTAGGTATTTAATTTGTGGATAAAAAAACATGAAATGTATAAACAGCAGACGAGCTTGTGTGATTAATAATATTTTATACCTGACATGAAATTGACAAAACAATGAGGCGTTTAAATATTCACCAGATTTAAAGATAAGCTGAATGTAAAATTTATGTAGTCACGTTTCTGATGTATTTAAATATTAAAGAAGACATAACGAACGTTGTTAATTAGTAAATAAATAATTTATTACCTAAGAAATTGTCGATGCATGGCAGTATATAGAAACGAATCTATTTCAAATATTCCTCCGAGATTTTGAACTAATTACTATTTTCTGTACCATTTTAAGTAACTTTCACAGAAGAATATCGTTCCGTATACAAAATGTAAAGTCCGTCTGAATTTATGTTATATTAGATTTCATTTTAAACTTTTAAACATAGATTAGAAGCGTTAAATCACTGGCAGTATAGAAGTTCGCTGTGGTTTCATATATCTACAAATGTAAAGATTTGTACAAAGTTAAGCCGACCAATAAACAAATAATCTTTTCTAAAACAAATGCTAACTGTGGTATATAATAGAATATTGTCGTAGCCGAGTGATTATGGATTACTAAATACACATTTTGTATACAACAGTCTACAGTGAATTGATTTCGAAGATTAATTGAGCGAAAATAAAAGAAAAATTCTTTTGAAAATATTGATTCAGTATAGAAATGATTACTATTCGCGAAGTGTTGGAATTTTTTTGTCCAACAATGAGCCGACAATATTTTATTTATTGAAAAGTTTTTTGTAAACTTTAGTGAAATATTTCAGATAAATGAAAACTCATTTATATTAATAATAGAAAGCGGGGAAAACTGAATGCTTAACTAAACATGATACAAAGTTTGTACAAACTTGTGAAACCTGGTGATAAACGAGGCTTTAAATCTAGACAGGAAAATAATATACCAAAAACTAATTAATTGAACTCTTATGGTAAATTTATTCTTCAATATTCAATAGAATGACACTTGTATAAATCAAAATGTACGATTTTAAATAATGTGCAGAAATTTAAGCTACGAGTGTGATAATACCGTTTCGGTTGAAAAAAAAATGTATAAAACACTCAGTTTATTTTAGTGCACGTATTATTTACTCAATTTTAGGTTTTGAATCTTCAATTAAGCAATTTTAGCTATCATGCATTATTAAAGATCATTTGGTTTCTTTCAAACAAATGAGGTATGTATTATGGTTCGCAAGTATGGGGTTATGAATATTGCCATAGCATTACACAATAATTTCTGTAGAATACAACTAGGTCATAACTACAACTAAATCTTTTTTTACTATCTGCATATAGCTCTAGTTGCTGAGACTGAAATAGTCCGAACAATTTCTATACATGCATTATATAAACTACTTCAAATTACTACTTTGACTCACAGAATAAACCCAGTTACATCTTGAAGTTGGTTTTGTTTAAATAAGGAAACCAAAGCATTTCAGCTGCCTTTAAAGAAAGTGTACTAAACTTGGTGTGGTCCAAATTATTGTCAGCTTCCTACATGTATATGGTGTGAAAAAATACTATGTACATTACATTTCACATATAGACCTACCGGTACCTCCGTGGTCAAGTGGTTAAGATAGCTGACTTCAAATTACTGTAACCTCTTACTGACAGAGGGTTGTGGATTAGAGCCCAGCTACCGACCATGTCTATGTGAGAAAGTTGGAAGTTGCCTACGGAGGATGGGAGTTTAGTACTGGTTCATTCCTGGAACGATGGTTAGGTGAACTGTCTGCTTTATATGACTCTGACTGGTGAAAAGGGATGTAAAAATCGAAGTAACATAAAATTTCACAGATATCATACTAACATGTTCCTTTTACATATACATGTACTGGTCTGGTATCTATAACTTCACAGTTTATATTTATATGCTCGACTTACTGATGTAACCAAATAATTATAATCTACACAAACCTACTGATTAGTCAGTTTGTCATATTGTCAGAATAACAAGTGACCTTCTATTGATCAACAGACAAATTACAGTAAAATACATTTGTAAAGTTATAGTGAACTCTGATATGGTGTAGAATCAGATACAGTGAAGTATGTATTTTCCCAGAATTTTATTTCATTGTTATCAATTTGATAGAGTAATTTTTTTTCTCTAAAACTGTGTTTGGACTGTTTTTAAAGTCAAACAAATCATTTATAAAAGCATTACAAAAACAACAACATAATTTATCAAGTTTTATTTATCTTACTATCAAAGAAATGTTTTAAATAGAATCCTATACATACAAAAATTTAAAGAAATAATTTTTTAATTCATACATCAATAATAAGATGGTGAAGTGGGATTTTTCATAAAAAAAGTTTACATTTTACCAACATTATATCTGCCTGTAAATTACAATCTGCAATAATCAAAGTTCATTCAGAATCAAGAACACACAGGGACTGGATGCTACATAGAGTATAAGTCTAACCTCCAGCCCTGCGGAATATACTTAAAAGCAAATATTAAGTTACACATAAAAACTTCATAAATCATTTACAAAGGGCCATTTTTTATGAAAAATAAGAACACAGTGAGCTGTACCAATGCTCATCTGTTCACTGCCTCAGTGAAATCTATCCACCAATGAAGTTTCATGTTGCTACCTCATGTAATTTATGAGTTATGAGCTATATTAAAGATTTTGCACCACGTAGACGCCTCAGTGAACACAATACCTTGACTTTTCTTCGAAAAAAGATGGGTTAATAATATAAAGCATGTTATAAGCAGGGACTTATATTATATAACAGAGTCACATGATACTCTAACAAGACTGTTGGTGCTAAGTTAAGCCTTGGTACTTCCAGCTTAATCTAACTAAAATCTGTCACAATGTGTAAATATTAAGATGGATTTCATAAGTTACAAGTGACTAGACTTCTTGGTGATTATTACATTAGCAACCAAATTTATAATATGCTTTAAAAAACACCTGCTTCATTAGCTTCATTAATTTATAATTCCAAACAAAACAATATACAACCACACAATCGTGTATAAAATGCTAAATCAACATTATTATTTTTGAGACAATATCAGAAGTTAAAAAGCAAATATACAATCTGTGAGTTTCAATTTAACTTGAAGACTTTTTATTGGACCTAGTGCAATAGATGCCACTTTGATGAAACACTGCCCACAATGAAATACAAATCTACAACATTGAAATAATGTCACAATAACAGAGCTTCTTTTATAAATTCATGAATCATATACAAGAAATCATCAGATGCCATAATAAATATAATATTGCAGATTAAATAATTCACTTCAATGCCTCTAAATTGATTTCTAGGGCAGCACAAGGCATATTAAGGTCAAATGTTGTAATGACTTCAGGGTGAAGTACGCCAAGTTTTCCAATACATGAACCATACACAATAATATCTGCACATCGTCCAGGGAAATATGTCGGGTCTAAAATGTAAACATAATAGATAATAAATTTAAAAATAACTTTAGACAATCAATCTTTCAATAAACTAGAAAAAAAACACAAATGCCCCCACTGAGTGCTAAGTCAAAAAGGGGCCATAACTCCTGTGAAAATATTTGGATTTTAACAGAAATCGAACCTGACTTGTATTTTATTATTGTACACCTTCATGTAAAATATGAAACCAATTCATGAAAAAATTTCTTGAGTTATCGCTCGGAAACAAAAATGGGCAGAAAAATGAATACTTGTTTCATGTAAACATTATATTACCTAAGAGTGACAATAGAATATCTACTGTTTCAGAGGGATCTTTCTTAGTATAAAATTACGTTAACATTGTCTTACCCTCGGATGATTTTATCCTGTAGCCAGTATCATCCTGTGATTGGGGTATTTCTAAAACTTGCATAATTCTGTCTAACAATCCATGAATGATCTCAAATCCTGATGTCTTGTTGTAATTAACAGCACAAAGATGACGCTCATTACGTGTTCCCACATCTGTAAAACAACAGTAGGCTAGAGATATTGTTTTGTATGGTGCTAAGAACATGTGATTAAACATGATAAGTCAGAGACTGTTTCTACCATTTCAAAAAATTGTGATTGAAAAACTAAAAAAGAATTTTGTTCTATACTCAAATCTCAATTTATAGCAACTTTATCAGTGTCGTCATATGAACAAAGATTGCAAACAGAATGTATTATCACTCCCCAAACTTGACCAACATTAAGCCTTTTTATAAAATAAACCTGATAACTTAACAAAATACAGTGCAACCTCTCCAAAGCAACACCCTTTGGGAAAAGCAAAATTGTGTTGTAGTTGAGAGGCTGCTCTGGAGAAGGTCAAATTAATTGTTAAGTCATGCAGTTTGGAAAAATCATGCTGTTGATGAAGGGAGGTTGTTGCTCAAGAGAGGGCCGCTCTGGAGAGGTTGTACTGTTTATAAACTATTAATCAGCTGTAAATACAAAGTTTTCACCAGATTTCTGGTGCTTGTTTCAGTTATCTTACCTTTGTTTGTATCCTTGAAGACAACATCAGAAATTTCAAACAATTTTAAAGGTAGAGGCATGTTCTTGTTGTGGTAGATAGTCTTCAAAATTCCAGGTAGCAATGTTGTCCTAGCAACCTGTCATGTGACAAAATACGATCCAGAAGATTTATACACACTCTGCTGAACTTTTTACTACAGAATCTGATATAATATTTACTAACTGGTTAAACTGGCATTTAAAAATAAGGGAACTACATGGTTTATATATGATTCAAATTAATCACATTTTTATGAGATGTGGCTAAGGAAAGGCATTATGTAAATATTGTTTTCCAGCAAATAAAATATTTTTCTTATACTTTACTTTCATTTTATCTATTGTTCTGCATTACTAATAAATCAAAAAGTTAAATAAATGGGCCTTTAAGCATTACATAAGTGCACTATTTACCTGAAATTCTAATGTCTTAGGATTGGCTATATGCACAGCATTTCTTGTCTTAATGTCTTGTCTCAGTTTACTGGATATATCATCTCTTGAACACTAAAATATAAACAAATATATGAATTATAGATCATTGTCATTACAGCCAACATCCTTTGATCTTTAGACACTTAAAATAAGACTTTTGTAAAATCAACTATTTAGTATTTGTACTTGTTTGAGTTTATCTTTCTTATCAACAGATAATAATAATCAATAAATAAATTCAGAACAGCCTTCGTAAGAGAGTTTGGTAATATGAGTCTAAAATAATGTTACTTTATTCCTTACTCCATGTTCAATAAATACACACTTTGGAAATCATGAGACAGTGAAGAATGAACCAAATAATCACTGATATAATGACCCTAATATGTAATAATATAATCCATTGATCACAGGTGACTCCTAGCTGGACAATTGTAGGTCAGTGTGCTCATAATTTCTGATGAGTAAATTAAGATGTCATGTAGACAAATATTTTGTCTTCACATAAAATATATAACCACATTACACAGGTGACAGAAGATTTACCAAAGCAAAGGTGAGAACTTCTGTAAAACTAGCTGCAGCAATCTCCAGCCTCATCAGATCTGTTAACTTATTTAGTGGAAACTGTAAAAATAAATATTAGGGATGTAAACGGTTAATCGATTAATCGATTAACCGTTCGTTTGTCCGATTAACCGGTTATTAAATCATTAATCGATTAACCGAAAAAAATGAAGCAAGTAAAATATGATAATAAATTATCGAAAAATCTAAATTTTCAGTCAATACTTGCGTGTTATCTTTTCAGTAAATTAGTCGACCAAAGGTGCGAAAAATACGACAGTTGAGCAAATTAACAATTCATTGACACTGACCTGGGACCGTTATACACACTGACACGTATATTGTTGATTGTGTAATTAACTAATTGAGAAGCGATTTTGGATGTACGAGTAAACTTGCTTGGTCTGGGACTTCCCCACAATTTGATGATTGTTTCACAAATAATCATATGCAATAAGTTTGATAAGTTAAACTATCGTAAAAAAATCGTCTGTCTGGACGTATTCTAGACGCAGTAGTGATGAACAAGAAAAACTATAACGAAACGCTTAAGGTAGACGAAATAGAAGAAGCATTTGGGATCACAATTAAACACAAATTATCATTCAGCATTACACCAATCAAATGACCGTTGTTGTAAGCTCCGCCCAAATGTTCCAAGTATAACCTGACCAAAACTGAGTATGAAACAATTAAGCATGCCGTAATCTACTTTTTTGTAAACAAAATTACTATTTGTTGCCATAATGTTATGTTTAATTGATCATCAATATATCTAAACGCAAAATTGATAAGAACATACAAACATCACATTTCTGTTGTAAATATATTGAAAAATATATGGTGCATAATCGCATTTCGTTTAATACGTCGGTGTCGCGGAAACCTGTGACAATTCATATTTATAAGCACTTCGTACAATTAACATACGGTTAATCGATTAATCGTTCGTATGAACGAACGATTAACCGATTAGTAAAATCTTGACGAATTGACATCCCTAATAAATATACATTCATCTTATCCAATGTTCTATGTTCTAGTTAATACTAGTATGTGACAGAATAAAGTTAAAAACTATTCTTTAAGATATTAACACTAACAATACTTCTAACTCTGAATTGAATACACTATAATTGTCAATCATGAAACATGGAGAAAATTACTGTAAATTAAGAAGCTTTCAATTCAATCTCCATGTCTAGATATTAGTATTGTATGGACGTTAACATTCTTCTTACAAATTGGTGACTCCACACCAGGGGGTCTGCTCAGTGTAAAACTTCTTCAAACAAATATACCTGTATCAATATACCTGTATCAATATACAATGATATGTTGTACTATAATGTGCATGGGCCAATGGCCTAAATACTTGAACTAAAATGAATGAATAAACAGAACAGATGTTAGGGATAATTCTTACCTGATTAGCGATCGTGTTGGTGTTGGGTATCGTCTTGTTGAGATTATTAAAGCCGTAAGCTATCGCAACATCTTCAAATATATCACAAGCATGAAGAACATGTAGTTAAAGTTAAAGATAAATAAAACAAGAATCTATTCAAGAAAGGTAAATTTTACAATTCCTCACAAATTGAGTTACTTCCCCTTATGGATTATTTCCATAAGATATTTATTTTTACGCATGTATAAAACAAACATAGCTACTTTTTACAAACTGAGAAATATTGATTAAGTCATAATAATCATCGAAACTCTCCATAAACACAGAGGACATTATTTGTCAGTGTTTTTAACGGACATATTCCCCACAAATATGATTTTAATGAGTTAATGATACTACTGGACAAAAGGATATCAGCCCTGGTGGGCGGCACTTCAACTTTTAAGTGGTTTCCATCCTCAAGAACTTCAGACTCCAGACACATCTTTGTTAACAATCTTGCCATGGTTTCGCTATCAATACTGAAATATTTAAAATGATGATACAAAGTTCTTATATCCCTGATGACCATTATGTTTAGTTGAAACTAGTTGAATATAAGTTAATTGAAAAATACCTCTTGTTTTGTCATGTGTTTCACTTTGCTGCTCTGTTATTATAAGTACTGACAGTTTAAATGATACTGTAAATCCGGTATTATTCGTGATGTTTTATTTTCGCTATTATTTGTGACTGAAAGGCTTCGCAATTCATAAATCTGCGTAAATGCTATCGGAAGATCATTGTCCGAAAAATTCATTACAGACTGATAAATAAACATACCACTTGTCGGTATGTACACTTCATGTATATTGTTTCGTTAAACATATTGTTCAGTTGTACTAATTGGTGTGACTAAAACACACAAAACAAACAAACATTGTGCGTATTGCCTGAGGGGCAATGTTTGGTATAATGATCTTTTGCACAAACTGGAAGTTTCTTTAGATAACAAAAGGGATTAACAGACAGTTTGTCACTTTTCTGTATTCAATACTGTATTGATTGGAACAGGTTTTGACGATTTAATTTTTGCAGGTAATGCATGAAATATGTTTAACCCGTTTTATCTATTGATTTATTTATATTATAATTCAAAGCCTTCGCGAAATTTAAATTAAGAGCCTTCAGGCGCAAATTCATAAATACGCTAATATATTCAGGGTAGGCAAAAACGCGAAATAAAGAGATTTACAGTAGTGGTTCTTAAGGATTAATTAGTAAACAATACTCAGTAGTTTTATTATATATCAGGGATCCAAAAGTTGTGAGGTAAGATGCAATCAATTTCTTTTTATATATTAGAATACTTATTACACTAAAAAGTCATCTATATATAGATTTATATAACTTGTCAATAATTTATGAAAATAACAAGATTACGAGGATATAAAGGATAATCAGGTTGATCCAGGGTGATAATATATAACTTACTTAATTCCTATCTTTTTGTTTATATCTGCCACATTGACTGTCTCATGTCTGTATGCCAATTCCTGCAGAAAATTTTATAATATAGAATTTTGTTTACAAAACAAACTTTTCATCTTTCAAGAATTGTTGAAATAAGGTAAGATTTTTAAATGTAGATTTGCTTCATTTATTACTAATTATTTCTCCTTATAACAAAGAGGGAAAGTTGAGAAAAGTGAAAAAAAAATTGACTTTCTGTCAAATATCAACTGTTAGTTTGAGTTTTACGCCCTTTCAAGAGTCAGAGTAATATGAGGAAGACTGTTCACCTAACCATCGTTCCTGGGAAGAACCAGTACATGTTCACCTAACCATCGTTCCTGGGAAGAACCAGTACATGTTCACCTAACCATCGTTCCTGGGAAGAACCAGTACTAGACTCCAATCCTTCATAAGCAACAACCTACTTTCTCACCTAAATAGACATGGTCGGTAGTTGGGCTCAAACTCATGACCCTTGAGATGGTATTTTTTTCAGTCTTACAAGACAACAAATACAATATATACATACGGGATATATAACACTTGTACCATCTGGTTTGATTACCTCAGCCTGCTCTATACTGTAATATAAACATTTTATAGAATTAGGAATTAGCAAAACATTTTCAACATATTTCAAATCAAAATTCAGTACCTCTCCAGAGTGGTCCTCTCTTGAGCAACAACCTTTCAAAAACAGCATGACCCTTTCCCACTGCATGATTAAAGTTAAACAATTAACATTATTTTGCTTCTTTCAAAGGATGAGGCTTTGGAGAGGTTGTACTGTATATGTTTGTCACATGATCAGAAGATAATTTGTTTTATTTACTTTGAATGCCAAATACTGGTACTAACATTACAACATTTACTGTATCATAAATAACTTGAGAATACAAAATAAAACATGGAGACTTGAGATGGGAGATCAATCTCAAAGTTATATAACATTAGACCTAGGTCTACAACCTGTAAGATGATATATAATTGGATAACTTACATGAATGGTTCATCACAGTATTGTCCAAACATTGTGACAATGGTATCAAGAACAATTTTAGCTTTAGTCAAATCTGTGGCTGTACATTCAATGAACACATTTCTTGTTTCCAAAGTAATCTTTGAATGTTCACCTGGAATAGTTCATATGAGTGCATAAAATATGTTCATATGTTGACCTGAGTTTTCAAAAGAGAAAGAATATTTTTTGATTCTAAAACACCAAATCATAGTTAAATTACAGGTTCACATTTTTATCAGGGCTTGATCTGGGTGGACATTATTACAAGATAGAGAAAAACATGATATAAAATACAATACACAGAATCTGATTTAAACTTAATCACTTTGAACCTTGGCCTATATTTGAGTTAAGACTGTAACTCTGTCATCTTACACAACTATATAATTACCAGTACTCAAGACTTACCATTTATAATTGGAGGCATGGACAGAATGACGCCATTTTGATCATAGATTACTGGATAGACAGGTTTATCTTTTATTATTGGAACATAAGTCTTCAGATGACTGTCTCCCTGTAAAATATCACAAACAATGGAAGTTAATGAAAATCTCTACTTTGACTTAATAGAAAAGTTTAATCCAGATAGTCAAATCAGCTGAAATATGTTGGGGGTTTTAAATACAATTTTACAAAACTAACATACTGAAACTTCCAAAACCAATTAAAAGAAAAGAAAACGACAACTTAAATCATTGAAAACAAGAGATCTTTCATTGTAACAGACACGTAATGATTATGACTGAAAGTTCCCATCATGGACAGTGATTGTTTGTGTTCATTAAAACAATGCAAAATTGCAGTCCAGGTTTTTTTTCAGTGTTTTGCCATTTGGGAATATGACCTAACCCTAACCCCTTGGGATTGGGAATTTTCGTGGTATTTTGATCAAAATTGGGAAAAAATGTATAAGGTATAATAAGGCAGAATAAGGTATTTACTACCAATAGTGATGTTAATGAACTTAAAAATTTATTAAAAAAATATGATACTATTTTCCAATTGGGAATATGACCGAATTTAGGCTATAAAATCGTCCCACAAAAATCACTGCAGTCACACATATTTTCCAAATTCTTAACAAAACATCACTGAAATTCCCAATCCCAAGGGTATGGGTCATGCTCCCAAAATACTAAACAAGACACTGAGATAAAACCTCCCACCATTCACTTACAGAATAAACTTCCATGAGTTCTACTGCTGTATGTTCCTCTGTTTGATTGAGAGCCTTAAACTTTATATCAGTCGGAGGTTTGGCATCATATATAAATGGACCCTGAATAGTGTCAAGGTCATGTGTTCCTATGGCAACCAATTTTCTCTCTCTGAAAACAACAACAACAAAAAAACACTTAAATACAACAGAACTACTTCTATATATCTGTGTTTTTTGTTTTTCATAAAAATTTCGTTTTTTAATTGAGGCAATTCTAACCGATTTCAGTTAAAGTTCTAACTCGGCATTAGTAGAAAATCAGACCTTTTGTTGAAAGACTTCACAAGAATTCACAGATATCTGCATTTTTAATACAGTTAAACTGGTGTTAGCAGCCTTATCAAAATAAAGGCCACCCTCTGAATAAAGGCCACATTATGTCTTTCCCGATGTTGGCCTTTATTTACAGGTTTGACTGTATATCACGTTGGGCTCATAGCAATATGGAATTTCAACTACCACAAACATGACCAACTTTCTACTGCTTTTTTTGTTTATGTATAAAATCATAACTAAATAAAACAAGCAAGATATCTTAATACAGAAACAAGCATCTCACTGTACTTCAGATCTATAATCTTAGGTCTAAAAGTCTTGGTGCTTATGAAGTTTCAAGCAAAGGTATCTTTAACCTCATCCTTACCTACATATGTTCTGATGCAGCTTGTCCTGTAGATCTATGAAACTTTTGTAACGGTCCTGAAAAATAGTTCAATAAAATATATTGCAAAATTATCTATGAAACTTTTGTGACAGTCCTGAAAAATAGTACAATAAAATATCTGTATCAATCACCTGGAATTATCTATACCGGAAGTGTTAACATGGTAATATATCAGTGAATTCTTAAATCTTATCATGCTTAATGCTAGCATGTTAAATTGGAATGGATAAATTATAAAACTTCTAACACAGATCTGTACCCTTGATAACATTAAATTATTGCTCCATTTAAAGAATAAAATGTTAAAATAAACCCTTGATATCAAGTTGAGTTACTTACCTCAGTAAATTTGATATTTCTCAGCACGGCGGCTACAGCATGTGGCCTGACTTGAGCTGTCTGTAAACAACAAAATAAATAAATTGTAAAAAAAAACAAGTCAATTCTGTCAGAAAATAACCATTTTCCTGAGTACCAAGATAATTCTTTTAAAAACAATAATGTACAAAAATTGTAAAAAAAATTAAAACAAGTCACAAAGAAATAAACTGACAAGATAGAAAATTAACTTAAATTTCTCACAAGAAAGTATGTTTCTTACAGCAGGCAATATTTTCAGCTGTTGTCTCTGTGTTGATGGAGCTATGGCTTTATATCTTGGTGCCTTTAATCTGAAATATGACACAACATGACACAAATATGACAAGAATACTGCACAAACTTGACACATAAAAATTACACAAATATGACAAAGATATGAAAGTCATAGAATGAATATCCCAAAGAAGTTTTTCAGCATTATAATTTACTCACATTGTTTTAATCACATCTTGATAATTATATGAATGTGGGAGTTAAATGTAATAATTAGCTTTCTGAAATAATGTATTAACTTTATGTAAAATATTCTATGTGACAGTATTGGCATCCAACATTATTATTCTTGTTCTAGATGTTAGATATGGGGTTGAATTTGAAGACAATAACAGCAGTAAGATGTAACTTCACAATGATAACAAGTTACACACCTCTCTAAGAACACCAGCAAACCTCTACTTATACCTTCTATACATAAAAGGTCATATCTGAAACATTCAACAAAAAGAACAATAGATATAGGATGGTTTTATGTGTAAAACAATGCTTGATTCATAAGAACATATTATAGAAATGTGAGAGTTCCAGAAAAACTATTCTTGAGTTCATCAAGTAAAACTGTAAGAGCAATATCTGAATATTTCAGTCAACAAGAGGGCCAAGATGGCCCTTGATCGCTCACCTGAGAACAAAGGCACAACAATTATGACCAGATAATATAGTTTCCATCTCGTATAACCCATTTTTACTTAGATTTTGAGATCAAAACCAACAATGAAGGTATAATACTGTTAAACAAGCTAACATGTAGCAAATTTTCTAATCCAAGGGTCCATGACTCTTGAAGTCCTGGTGACAGGTCCGATTCCACCCATAACTTGACTTGTACAAGACCGTAAGGTCATACACATTCATTCTAAATATGATTAGGATTGGTGAAAAACTGAAGGCGCTAGAGTGTAAACAAGCTAAATATAGAAAATTTTCTAAGTCAAGGGCCCATAACTCTAGAAGTTATTGTCCGATTTTGCCCATAATTGAACTTAGCCGGGACATTGTGGCCATATACATTGTGAGTTTGATCACGATTCGTTAAGAGCTGTGGATGCTAGAGTGTAAACAAACTAACTGTGGACGGACGACGGACATTCATCAATCCTTAAAATCATCTTTTGTCTTGGGAAACTTTGTTGGTGATAAAAATTTAGAAAATCTTTTATTGAATTAAAGACCTGGAAAAAGGGAGACCATTGTGAATAAAGATCATTGTTAATTATAGATCCTTCTACTTTGATGAAGTTCTAATTTCTAAGACCATAAATTCAGAAATTATTGTTCAGACTTTGCTGGGGGAAAATATAATGCTCTACCCCTCCCTGTGTAAGGGTGAAAGTTGAAAAATTTAAAATACTAGAAATCTTAACCTCAAAGCAGCAGAAAAATAACAAGAGCACCGCAACCAACACAAAGCAGTTTAATATAACAATCACGCTTGCAAAAACAGAAATCATGACTACCTGTTTGCTGGAACCTCGATCTTGTAAACTTCCTCTGTACTGTCACCTTGTCCCTCCTCATCCTCCTCCTGTATAGAAAAAGAAGTATAATGTAAAATATAATATAATGTAATATTCTCAAATATAGATGGTTCAGACAGATATATAGATAAAAATAAGCTTTCATTTCTTAGGATAAACATGTGGTTGTGATCTGGCTGTCTTCACAAGTTTTACTCAAAATATTGCTCACAAATTCAAATTTGACTCCCCACATGAGCCTGATTCAATGCTATTTTCTTCTCACACAGGGAACCACCTAAAGTCCACTAATGGAAACATGCCCAGTGATTTATACATAATACAAGAGTGATGCCAAAGCTCGTCAGTTCACCGCCTCAGTGAGATCTTGTGAAGTTTTATGTTGCTACCTCTTTATGAGTTACATTAAAGTTACATTTTTCTTTGAAAACAGACAAGCTTAAAATTGCGCAAGTTTGTAAGTTAAACATACGGCAGGTTCAGCTTCAAGTCCAAACTCAAAACAAAGTTCATCAAACTCTTCAAATGCTGAAATGTAGAAACAGTACAACATATTAATCAAAAAACAATGAGGGCACCTAATTTCATGTCTATCTCTCTAAGTAAGGTACATACATGTAGAGGTGTAGCAATATTCATCAATCATCAAGATTTATCTTGACTTAGCTAAAGGTTTTTTTTTCAGTATTTTATTTAACAAGACACATACCCTTCTGATGTGATTTCGTTCTAAAAAATATTTATTTTCGAACATAAATCTTCTTTCCATCACATTTTACGTACAATGTTGTTCATGATATCCGACTTTGTATACTTTTCAGGCGTTGTTCCTGGGTCTAGTAGGTTTATTTTTATTCTTTGAATAAACAGCTGTTCATTGCTTTCTTTTACTTATTTTATCTAAAGCCGTAAAGGCTAGTTATCACATTTTTCTTGAATGATTTTAGTTCACATACAGTGACTTAAGCTACATATTTCATGTGCTGTTTTCTGGTTATTTTTCAGTAATCTGCTTTGAAGCCCCGGAAGTTAGAAGTGCCCCAGTAAGCATCCAGATGACACAGCAATTGTAATAGGAGGAAAATAATGTACCCGATGCGGGGCTCGCACCTGCCAACTCGGAGGCTCCTGCTTGCAAGTCAGATGCTCTACCAACTGAGCTAATCGGGCTTGTGTATATCCCAGCCAATTTATAAATACAATATACCACACCACTACATTCCTCCTTCCCTTTTATTCAAAGTAAATTAATCGCGACAACCACAGGCTCATTAAACTAACCCAGCCATTTGCTTCACCCTAGCTCTAGGACTCCAAGGCTAGTCACACACGGCACCTAATGTATTAGGAGGAGGAAAATAATGTACCCGATGCGGGGCTCGCACTTGCCACCTCCTGCTTGCAAGTCAGATGCTCTATCAACTCAGCTAATCGGGCTGGTGTATATCCCAGCCAATTTATAAATACAATATACCACACCGCTACACAATCAGTGTTTCTGAAGAAAATTTGCTGATATGAACTGCAGACTGCTTTTCTGGGAAATTTCATTTTAATGTATGAATACAAAATACATAGAATATTATTAGCTGATAAGAATGTGTTCTCTTTTACCCAATAACCACAGTTCTAAACGATGTTGCAATTATTTTTGGTCTGGTAAAATTTTGTTCAGTCTGGTAAAATTTCTTAAGTCACCAGACCGACTGTCTGGTAAAATTCTGAGGTCTTTCGCATAGTATGTCAAACTTCAACATATTAAGGTGAAACTTTTCACACGTCAGACCACTGACCTAATAATGGAGAAGCAAGACAAATAAACTAGGGCCTACAAGTCGACATGGCGATATTGGACTTCCCTAAAGCCTTCGACAAGGTGACGTACCAAAGGCTGGCAGAGAAGCTATCCTTCTATGGCATCCGAGACGACACTGTGTCTTGGGTGAATGCCTTCCTGCAACAATGACAACAACAGGTGGTGATTGATGGAGAATCATCCTGCCTCTCCAATGTTACATCCGGAGTGCCCCAAGGCAAGGTGCTTGGGCCGACACTCTTTCTTGTCTTTATCAATGACATTGCCACAAACATCTCCTCTACTATAAGACTATTCGCTGATGACTGCGTCGTCTACAGGGCTATTAAAAATCCGGAAGATCACCTTTTATTACAAGAGGACCTTAACAGATTGGTTGAATGGAGCAAAACATGGCAGATGGAATTTAATGTTGACAAGTGTGCCATTATGAATATAACAACAAAGCGTAAAAAATCACAATTTATCTACACAATGAAAGGCCAGACTCTAGAAACAGTTAAACACCATCCCTATCTTGGTGTCCAACTCTCTGAGGACATGACATTCAACACCCATATAGACAACATGACGTCAAAGGCCGCAAAAGTTTTGGGGTTCCTGAAAAGAAATCTAAGAAATTGACCACAATCAGTCAAGGAACGTGCCTTCCAATCACTAGTAAGACCTAAACTAGAATACAGTTCAACAATCTGGAATCCCCAATACAAAAGTCAAACAGACAGAACAAGTCCAAAGAAACGCTGCCAGATTCGTCTTTAGAAAGCCTTTTGATCATCAAAATCCAACTAGCGTCACTACAATGTTACACCAACTAAATTGGCCAACTCTAGAGTAAAGAAGATCATTGCTTGACCTCATCTTCATGTACAAAATAGTTCATCAACTAGTAGCGGTTCCAGTCAGTTACCTACCAACGCCCTCAATCAGACACCAGATGGATGACGCAGTATACAGTTGCTCAACAAACATACTCTTCTGCTCGGAACAACATGAAATTCTTGACCTATCACTGCAAAATCAATCTCTACCAACATTCCTTCTTTCCCCGTGTAGTCATTCCTTGGAATAAACTTCCTGAGGCAACCCTGCGACAGGACAACCTTGATGGTTTCAAGGCAGTGGTCCAGCCAATAGTAAGGATGTAAACATGAAGACAGCTGTGTACAGTGTATATATATGTTGGAACTTTTAACTAATTTTAATGAGCACATATTGTTTTGGTTGTCTGGTCATATGCAAACCATAGTGTACAGTCACAACTCACACGCACCCCTGCACCTTCATGTGCTGTCTTAAATAGATTTTGTGAAGAACTATCATTGAAGTTGAAGGTGTAGTATATATATCAATACATAGAAAATTAGAATTCGTGAACTTGCTGTGATAACATTAACAATACAATACTGTAGTCTAGTGTATCTTGTCTTTAAAATTATGATGCAATTTCGTGATTCATTGATTTCGTTACAGATGTCAGGCATTGAACAAACGGAAGATCTTTTATGTACACAGGCTATGATTCCAACAAACTTACTGTATGACTTCCCGAGGATTTTGAATAGTTCCTCTTTGTTAACGTTAACAGTCGGCATGTTGGTCCAGATATATTATCTCAGAGGTAAAACAAGTAAAAAACGTGTCAGCCGAGTTACATGCCCGGTGTAAGGGAGATAACTCGTATAGTACAATTTAACTGTGTAAAAACCTAAAGTGACTAATTTCACGAAAAGATCTGTCGCGCGGGAATGAGATACAGAAGTCAAACGTAGAACCATGCAAGAACGTATCATATGTATACAATGTATTAATATACGTACTTGGTAGAACCAACCTAAAAATGGATATTTTAACTCGCTTAATCACAATATATATCACTCTCTTTGTTTTTGTTGTTTCTCCATATAAAAGTATAACAAACCTTTTAATTAATGTGATATGTTTATATAAATATAAGACCATTATGTAAACAGTATTTGAACAGACTATATATAATCAAGATCATCAAATAGTTTATAAGTTTACAAGCCCGAAGGTTGTACCCAGGTGCCTACTTACAACCACGACCATATGCGATCATACATATATATATAATTACATGTATATTATACATGAATAAATGCATATATAAATAATTTATGTAGAGAGGAGGCACGAATTAAGGTAGACCAGTGTTCGATATACCATATGATAGATATAATACATGTACAAGCGCTTATACATATTTAAGTTCAATAAAATTTTGATCATACCAATTTTTGCAATATCTCAACAATACACATTTATATTATAAACCACTTAAAGAACAAAGTTTTGTGAATAATAATCATATATATACATTGTATAAAATAAGTATACACTGCATATATGATAGCAGAACTTTGTTTGTTGATTGTTTACCTCACAACATTAATCCAAACATCCAAATTAATAACATAAATATAAGTATAAACTAGAAAAGCCATGTCCATACTTCATTTTCAGTCAGTCTCTCAATTTTGTCAATGCATGGTATTTGAATTTTTGTTGAAATCTCCGTGTATGAATGTTGTTATTGTGTTATTGAAAGATCGTAAAATAGATTTATAATAATCAGGTGAGCTAAAAACTTGGTAAATGTTTTGAACATTTGTTTTCATTCATGTATACATGCGTGTACTGACACTGTCACATGAATGAACATTCCTACACGATTCAATATGTTCTCCCTTATTTATTTGAAAAGGTCTAGGTTGAACTATTTATAACCTATAACAAGAGTGCAAAATTTCACAAAATACGCCCGTCTAAAGATTTGAGATACCATGAGTGGCAAATTATATATCAAAATAAGCAACATTTTATAAATATGACATGTCGTACCTTTCACATTCGAAATCCAGACAGCCTTGTGATCTGAGAAATATAAACACTTCCAGCACACTTCATTTTTGTCAATGTTCAATGTATCAAGAGGCATAACTGACAAGTGCCTGGGGCAATTATGCTCGTTATCAAACTTGACAAAATTAATATCTTGTGCCCAGAAATATATTAAATTTATACAGTTTGGTGAAGAGCGATTTGTATAAATCGGTCAACTAAGAGAGTAGACATTGAATCAAGGGGTATAACTCACCAAGATCTTATGCCTATAAACATTATCAATAAGTTTGATGAAGATTGATTAATAATTGGTTGACTTAGAGGGTGGACACTGCATTTTTGGTAAATTTTCAATGTATCAAAGGGCATAATTCAGAAAAGCCAGGGACGATCGGGCTGGTTATCAAATTTGAATGAGATTTCATGGTCATAAACATTCCAATCAAGTTTGGTGAGGATCCGAATAAAACTGGTTGAATAAGTTCAAACTGTTAACAAGTTTGGTGAATATCGGATGATTATACTATTTGAATTAGAGTCCGGACATTATGCTGAATGTTTATAACATCCTGTGAACCAGTTTTTGACCCTAAATAATCCATATTTGAACTTGACCTAGATATCAACTAGATGCAACTTCTGACTAAGTTTGGTGAAGATCGGATGAATACTATTTGAATTAGAGTCCGGACAACATGTTGAATGTTTAAAATGCACTTAGTGACCCTATGACCTAGCTTTAGACCCGGCATGACCCATATTCTAACTTGACTTAGATATCAACTAGATGCAACTTCTGAACAAGTTTGATGAAGATCTGATGTACACTATTTGAATTGGTGTCCGAACAATGTGCTGGACGACGCCACCGCCCGCCCGCCATGGGGCTTCACATAATGGTAGCAAGACAGTTCGACCCCTAACTTTTTCTACCCCCACTTTTATCCATAGCCTTATCGACCCCTAACTATTTCGACCCCTACTTTGGGAATATTTGTGACGGCATTTCGACCCCTACATTTTATCTTTATTATTATGAAGAATATTGAGCTTGATTTTGTTATTTTTGTACATTTTTTTTTTATCATGATAATGAATATATATATGCGTAATATTTTGTTTGTTTGTTTGAAGAAGCCTTTTTTAGAATAAAAAGTCATTATTATTAACATAAACAAAAATGCATCACTTACTCTAATATTTAATATATGAAATAAACAATAAAGTACAATTTGATCATTTTCCTTAATTGGAGTACAAAAACGTGTGAACGAGTTTTTAACAACCATTCAATTATCTATTGTCATACCAAATACAATGTGTGAAATAGGGGTCGAAATGCCATTAGGGGTCGAAAGTGTAGGGGTAATATAATTTCGGGGTTGAAAAGGTTAGGGGACGAAAAAGTTAGGGGTCGAAAAGTCTGACACTCCACATAATTACGTACCGTTTTTAACGGGCGTATAAAAAGTCAATGAAAGTGTTGATGCAAGATCAAAAACTCGCTTCAAGCAGCAGATGGTACATTCAATTATATCCTAATACAAATCTGCTCTTTCCGTTCAAAAATGAACTTTTCGAACTTTGTGAGACATTGGACAAAATAAATTATACCCAAGCACTATTATACGAAAATATTATTCCACAAATGTTATGATTTTGTTATAAACATATATCTTATCGAAGAAATCTGTATTTTTTTATCCACCGAGTTTTTATTTGGATTGTGATTCAGAGTTCAGCGCAAATGTTCTATTGTGTAATTCAATAAATTTCGTTCAAAAATACGAAACCGTAAGTCTTATAAGATTTATCTCCCTTGAAATTTTTTTTCCTCTAATTTTTGCTTAGAAAAGTGTTGCTGATGTTAGATATTCGAGTATGTATCTATGAATATTTTATTGCAACTCGTATTTAGATAGGATTATTTTCAATAATTCATGTTTGATGTGTGGATATGTTTCAGATGTACAGTATATTCGATCGTTCAAATTGTCCACTTTTGGACCCCCCATCACGATATCATCATTAAGTTGATAGTTCTGGGTACCCATAACTAAATTGATCTTTTTTTATTTCGATTTGTTGACCATCAAACAATGTAATGTGTACTTCATTCTCATAGATCTTCGACTACCATCTTGATTCTTAACAATGCAGTCCAGAAATCCATATTGTCACGATATGAGTAACTTACAAGTTCCATTGAATCATATTCATAAATTTACTTCTTGATTGATATTAAATGATTAACCATAATGAACTATCCCCCTTGATTGCTAGTCCAACTTATTAGACTGTTTGTGATGGCGAGACACGACCCATCCAGTCTGAGGATGGCCCTTCAGAATCTGAATTCATTCTAGAAATCGGCCAACCAAAAAGCCAAATAAGTAGGGCTACCTTGAAGGCTTGATCTAAAATATATGAACATGTCAGTATTTCAATTGTGGTAGGATGTTGTTTTATTTCAAATGTATTGATTTTATTTTCAGAGATGAGGATCCATGTATAAGATTAAACAAATGTCGGGATTTTTCTGTGAAATTTGTGGTAAAGCGTTCCATGATAAGAAAAATCTGGATGAGCATCAGTTGACACATGATGTCGAGTTAGTAAACAGAATGTCGACACCACATCCGATAAATAGTATGGCAGCGCCACACCTTGTGAACAATATGTCGGTACCACTTCAAACATCGGCATGTGTCTCTCAGAACTCTGTGACTCCAGGAGTTGCCGTGACTTCAGCAATCCATAACAGCATGCATGTCAACCATGCACAGGAAGTAAAACCCATGAAAAAATTAAAAGCTCATGCTTGTGAGGAGTGTGGTAAGTCATACACACGTAAAGATCATCTTACAAGACACAAACTTGAACATACTGGAGTGCGTCCTCACATATGCTGTGTATGTATGAAGGCATTTATTCGGAAAGACAAACTGCAACGTCACGAGCGAATACACATGAAAGATAGAGACGTCAAGTTTTGTTGTTCAGTGTGTGGGAAGACGTTCTTAAGAAAAGACGGATTGAGTAAACATTCGAAGACTCATTCACTGAAATTCAATGATTCGGTTGAATTAACCAGCAACAATACCATTAAAACTGAACCAAACGTAAACAACACAGTTCCTGTTGTACAAAATCAGTGAACAGAGTGGTTTTATATCATTAGATTCATGGCATTGTTATTGCCAACATCCTCATAACTGTATGTATCATTGTATGTGACTTATCAGTATGTTTCAGTCTTCGAATTTAGCACCAGACCTTGGACCGAGGCCACCAAAATGGCCATAGGTCTGGTAAATTTGAAAAGGTCAGTGGTCCGAAGGTCCAGTAGTTTTCAGTGATAATTTTACCATTTTTCAGAACAAAAAAAAAGGAATATTTGAATCAACTTCCAAAAATATGACATACAGCCAAATCATATAGAATCTTGTGTATTCTCATTTCGGTCCACTAAAAGTTCATTCGGCCCAGTAAAGTTTGCATTTTCACTGGACCGAATGTCCAGTGCTTAAAAAAGTTTTTCGTGAAGACTGATGTTTGGTGTAATACAATGTGGTCATATATTGACAGCCTCAGTACAGACAGTAATATCATTGAGATAATAAACAGTTAAAACTTCTACACCAGAAGGAAAATTATAATACATTCCTGGTCTCATAAATACATATATAGTTTAACAGTTTATTGGTTCTAAATTATAATGATATATAGATGCATTATGATTCTTGTAAGTTTTATACATTACAGAAATTCATGTTTCAGACGGGTGTTCAAAGTTGCTTTCCTTATTTTGTTTGTCTCTGCTAAATTCTGAGACTACCGGTACTTCATGGTTGTTTAATAAGGTTTCTACAGTGTAGTATTAATCAAAAAGAAAATTCTTGTTAAAATGTACCTGTTTGAACTTTCTTGTTTTATTTATAGTATTTCAATCTTTTTATTTTTTTGTGACAGGTTGCCTGACTATACACTTTATCAAGGAAACTGTCTATAAAATAATAAATATGTTGTCCCCAAAAAGAAGGAAAAAATCCTTTCGGGCAGGGGGCAACCCACTAAGTAATTCAACGACTGGTGTTTGATAAAAAAATATCTGTTGAATGGTATATACATTCATAAAACTCATATATTTTTCTTGACATTGTAAATATTCATTATCAATGATTTTTAAAAAAAATATTATTATAAATAAAAAATATTGTGAGTATGGTAGAAAAATGTGCATTGTTTATAAATTTATAATTTCATTTGTTAGTGTATTTTTTTATCTATTTGCTTATGCTTTGCATTTAAAAGTAGAATTTCATAGATGTCAGAACTTCTTAGAAGTCATAGCTTAGGTTCTCTTTAAAGAATTGTTCAACTCACTCAAAAATCCCCCATCCAAAATAGTTTTTAGTGATTTTGAAGCCTGCGCTTTTAGCTCAGTGATTAGAGTGTTGTTCTACGGATCAAGAGGTTGTGAGTTCGAACCCTTGGTGAGGCTCACTGTTAAAATGTCCCCCCCCCACCTTGGAATATGTGGGATAGCTTGCGGATGGAATGTAGTTAGTAGTAGTACTGGTTAAGGCTTAAGGGTGATCACTCGTGAAATCGAAAAATTTTCTTGTAACAAGGATGTTTCGATTCTTATTTAATTTTGAAGAATAACATGTTGTCAATCAGTTTTTAGTATGAAAAGTATATGTCCATGATTTAACTTTTTCGTAAAATTACTTTTTAGTGATATACCCAAAACCGATAATTTTCCTAATAATGGTTTTGAAAAAGGGGTGTGTGTAGATAAATAACCAAATATTTCAGTAAATATTAACCAAATCACTTAAAATGTACTAGTTGTATCACAGCCTGAATGTGGAAGAAACTTAAAGCATTAAATGTCTACTTTGTGCCTATTTCTTGACTGTGTACTATTTCAAATACTGAGTTATTTACCAAATTAAGATCTATAAAATGGCTAAAAAATAAAGGGTTATCAATAATGTTTATACATTTTTTACGTATTGAAGGAGTAACAAGGATTTTGAATGACATTGATTATGCTGAAGTAGGTCAAACACCAATTAAAAATATGACATGAAAAGCACATGTCCATGTTCATATAAGAAAGTTATTATGTGAAATGTTAGGTCTCTAAGCTTTTCTTTTCAGCAAAAACTGGATATTTCCTTAGTTAATGACCTCTTTCAAGACAAAACCACTGCATGTTGTATAAATAACCACATATACATACTCAGAAACAATATTTGATGGCCTTGTATGAATTTTGGATGAATATTTTTCAACGGATATGTGTTCATAATGCTAAACTTGATGAAAACTTACCCCACCCACTGTTTTACAACAGCAAATATTTTAATATGAACGTTAAAAAGAAATAAACAATGTTTTTTTACAATTTTTAAGAACAATATATTTGCAAACCAGGTTATATAAATGTATTCATACAAAATTTAACAACCTTTAACTTATAAATACTGAACGGCATATGGTTGTTGTATATATACAGACAAACTAAATTGACTGCCGTAATCTGGTCGGATGTCGTAAAAGCAGTAAAAATTCGCGATGAAAAATATGCCACTTTGAAATTAATTATGCATTTAAATAACATTGTTGACTACATTAGATGATAAAAAATAGAATAATTTCAACTAGAAATTTTACGACATTTAGCTAGACTGCTCTGTATCACAAAAGCTCATGAGTGATCACCCTTAAATGAATCCAGGGAAGCTGGTGAGGATAACTGCCCGTCCCAATATGATGTTAATGATGTTGAAAATAGCGTTAAATACGATGAAATAAACATGAATAAGTGATCTTGACAATGTTTTAGCAATTTTGTTGATTTTATTTGTTCATTTATCCAGCTTTTTGTTTTTAATACAAACATAAAATACTAACAAACAAATACCTACCTACCTACATGTACCTACCTGTACCAACTGTAATAGGTTTGTGTTGTGTTACTGCAAAGCAACATGTTTAAGACGGCCTCAGGCCATAGTTTTTATCTTTCATTTCTCAGGAATACGTTCTTTTCATGACTCATTAAAAATAAAATAGGAGTGTCTTTGACTTATTGGAAATGTAAGTTTGTCTTGCAATACAAGTTTGAGCCTGATTAGTTTTACCTAGATTTTAAAATCAAGGTTGAATTTTATATTTATGAATTCAAATCAGTTTTATTAGGTACAAATAACAATGGTTTATATATGAAACATTTACTCTGCTCGGATCATTTCTTGCTTAAGATTTTTGTTAAAAATTCCCCCACTTATACCTTTGCAGCCAGCACATTGCTTTAAATAGAATTCTCTAAATATATTCATGTATTATATAAATTTGTATTTCATTACTCCATGCATAGATCTTGTAGCTTTTTGTGAACAATCTGTCATTCTGTGAGATGTGATACAGAAGAAAATAAACATTTTATGGATTCACTTTGTCTTTTTCTTGTTTTTATGCCCCCGTATATAGATTGGGGCATATTGTTTTTGGTCTCTCTGTTTGTCTGTCTGTTTGTACCAAACTTTAACCTTGCCTATAAAATCAAAACGCTTGCACCTACATTCATCACCCTAACTTCATATGTAGATTCCTCATGACAACCTCTACAGAACCTGGGCATTTTCAGGTCAGTAGGTCGAAGGTCACGAGGTCATGGCGTTTAAAAAAATTGTACATTTCTTTTAGGATACTACTCCTACATTTTTCATGGGATTTTGGAGAAACTTTCACAGACTTGTTGTTACCAATAACCCCCACACATATACATTGTATTCCGGGTTTCGTGATTCGATCATTTTTGACGGAATTATGGCCGTGTGTTTATTTTGTGCATTTTCAAGTTAAAGGCACCCGGAGGGGGCATTGTGTTTTTGAAACACATCTTGTTATCTATATGTATTCTGTGATTAAACTGTCAAAGCTGCATAATTTCACGGTCACTCCTTGCATTTATTTTTAGCTTTGGTGAAATTTGATTAACTTTTTGATAAGTTGTTCGATAATTTTCGTTTTACTAGTTGTCAAATGTATATGTATTTAATGATGCGCAAAATAATATTGTATTAACATGTGGAATGGAACATTCAATAAAGATATTATAAACAAAAAACTATTGAATGTGGCATGAAGCTAAAAATAACCACATTCAGTGACTGTGTTATTATTCAGCTTTGACAGGTTAATAAAATCACACTATACTATATACAGTAATTCATTAAAACCACATTGAGTGATATTTGACTGATAAAAATCCTTAATATTGTAATTATCGCTTGTTTTAATTGGTTTACAAAAATGCCTCACATGCCAACTTTATACTAAGATCAAGCTGGTGTTAAAACACTTTATTCTCTGAGGTGTTTTTTATTATCATGATTTTGATGTATGTACCTGTTCCTGGGCTCTCTGCTATCCACTGAAGTCCACACAATATATGGTGGCTGATTTCTACCATTTCATATATTTGTGTCCTGCCCCCCCCCCCCCTCAACTAATTAGGCAAGTGGCAAAGGTACATCATGACTTGTGTTAATGAGAGCCAGTACTTGACTTTTTTATTAATCTGTCCTTAATTGATGGATTATGATTATATCAAGCTGATATAAACACATCAGTGTTGCTGATGATAATGGTGTTGTTAATGATGATGATAATGGTGATGATGATAATTGTAATGATGGATATGATGATAATATCGATGATGATGATAATGATGATAGTGATGATGATATGGATGATGATAATGATGACACTGAGTGTTTCAAAAGATGATTATAACAGAAACCCCGGAAAGTTACATTTTTAGAATACTTAATGTACGAGAGGTATTCAACTTATAATTGGACAGAATAGAAAATGTTGTAAAATAGTTTTTTTCACATTTTATTGCAACTAATGCTCAATTCGAGATCAATGACAATCGTAGATTATTCTACAACATTCAGACCATGATTCCAATATCTTAATTATGGTTTTCTGTCCCAGTTTCTTCCACTCGTTCTTAAGCATATACAAATGTACATAATTATATATATGTTTAAGTCCTATTAATGCGTTGATGTTCCGTTTCAATTAAAGTCGTTTTAAGATACCCCGGAACCCAAAGTCCATTGGTGCCTCATCAGGGGACTCAAATACCCTTTCTACATGAGTTATATACAAAATGTACTTAACATTGTGCTATTTAAGGTACACAAGTATATCTGTTTTGCAGTGTGACTTGATGCCGAGTTCTAATGGAACCCAACAACAACTCGCCACACTTTAAATAAGGACTTGCCACAAAGTAATAACGACTCGCCACAGAACCTGAAATGTGTTTTAAAGCATATTACATGCACTTACTTATTTTTAGAGATATTTTATAATACTTATTTTTTTTTAGGGTTCTGTATGTTAAATGTTATGAAGGATTTTCTCTATTCATTTAGTCCGCTCAAATTTGAACATATCCCCCTCAACAACATTATCAATTTTCGGCCTAACCATATTGAATGAACGAATTGTTGGTAAATGTGTATAAAGAATGTATATTAATGCATAGTGTACTGTAGAAAACGGATATTTTGATTTTATTGCGAAATCACGGAAATATAGTAGGCCTATCATTGTTTGCGTTGTTTGTAAAATAACGTCTACAACTGTAAGCGTACAAAAATCACGGAATCGAGTGCCTATGACAGTGATAAGAACGTTTCGTCACTGCCATCATTGTCGTAAGTTACCATTTACTCTTCATCTCATTTAATCGTCAGTCGGAACTCCTCGGGATTTGTCTAAAGAAAAGTGCATCTTGTAAACGAATGCCTCGTGTTGCTTTGTCGTTATATGCGATCTCGATATTTTCTTGTCGGAAGGTAATTTGATAACTTATCACTATAAGATTGATCAATTGCATTTGATTTCATAATATTTATGATAATTTACTAAGATTGACTCATAAAAACAAAAGATAGTTTCTGGTCGCTTCCTGGCGCTTTTGAAGCTTCTTGACACTTCTTGAGCTTTCCTGTCACTACTTGACGTTTCCTGACTCTTCTTGACGCCTCCCGATGCTACCTGACACTTCCTGACGCTTCCTGGCACTTCTTGACGCTTCCTGAGCTTTCCTGACGCTACTTGACGCTCTCTGACGTTTCCTGACGCTTCTTGAAACCTCCCGATGTTTCCTGACATTTCCTTGCGCTTCTTGAAGCTTCCTGACGCTTCTTGGGCTTTCCTGACGCTACTTGACGCTTCGTGACATTTACTGATGCTTCCTGGCGCTTCATGCCTATTCCTGACGCTTCTTGACTCTTTCTGACGTTTCCTTGACGCCTTTTTAGCTTTCCTGACGCTACTTGACGCTTCTTGACGCTTCCCGACGCTTCTTGACGCTTCCTGATGCTTCCTGACACTTCCTGGTGCTTCTTGGGCTTTCCTGACGCTGCTTGACGCTTCCTGACGCTTATTGACGCTTCCTGATGTTTCCTGACACTTCCTGATGCTTCTTGAGCTTTCCTGACGCTTCCTGACGCTTCTTGACGCTTCCTGATGCTTCCTTACGCTTCTTGGGCTTTCCTGACGCTTCTTGACGCTTCCTGAGCTTTCCTGACGCTACTTGACGCTTTCTGACGTTTCCTGACGCTACTTGACGCTTCTTGACGCCTCCTGATGCTTCCCGACATTTCCTGACGCTTCCTGGCGCTTCTTGAAGCTTCCTGACGCTTCTTGGGCTTTCCTGACGCTACTTGATGCTTCGTGACGTTTACTGATGCTTCCTGGCGCTTCCTGCCTATTCCTGACGCTTCTTGACGCTTCCTGACTCTACTTGTCGCTAAATAGGGAGACCCTGAACAAGTAGTGACCAGAAACGCATAACCAAAACTTTAAGTTTGTAACCCTACGCTTATGTACGAGGCATTTTTCTCAGTTACGGAAATGCTCGATTAGCTATGATTACTTAATCATAGAAAAAGATGGTTTCTGTGCTGACAGCAATAGTGGTTCTGGTGAAAAAGCAACAGTTGCGTTCTGAGATGAGTTGTGAACACAGTCGGTACCACTCGGCTTCTCACTTACGGAAATTCCCGAGTAGTTACGATTGTTGTAAACGCTGAACAATTTTATTATCCTGGGGAATTATGTAATCTATAAAACCATTGATTTTGTCGTATCGCTGTTATGAAGCATAAATATTTCATTTGTATTCAATTAGATTTTTCATTAATAATAAAATGAATATTTTCGTATCGTGGATTAAAATCTAAGTGATCAAAGAATGATACAAGTATTATGTATTACGTTTGTGCTGGTTTTAACCAATCAATAAGACTTGAAATATATTTGAACAACAAAGCTTTGTTTGTACGTGTCCTCATCTGAGCGATTCCACAGCCATTTGTTTACGTATTATTTGCGAAATTTCCGGTGAATGGAATATTGTGACTTCTGACTCCGCTCTGCTCCGTATACGTAATAGCAATCGTCGAGTATTTCCGTAACATTTCGTTAAATGCTGCACTTACTAGTCTAAGCTCATTGGACGATATTGTTATAGACTGTCATCAACGGTATTGGGTCCAGAAGTTAACATACCAGCAGACATTATTTGACTTTTCGCAGGTTACGGAAATTTTCGATTTTTCACGAGTGTGTTGTCGGAAAGAGTAAAACAAACACTTTCAGGCAGAGAAATAATTTCCCTGAAATTGGATAATTGTTTCAACACCCTTGTGTCCAATACTCATAAAACCTCGTTAATATCTAAATTATTTATTTGCATATAGCTTTCATGCATGTTGTAATGATTCGTGAGTGACACAAACGTCATTTGTTTGTTGCACGTGGAAACTATTAAGTATTCATACATATGTGCTGCTGACACAATGGCGCGGAGTGTAGCTTTTTACGGGATATTTATAAAAGTGGCATTTCTTCTTCAAACAACAACTGCAATTAACATGTAAGCATATTTTGCTTAATATCTTTAAAGGTAGATCTTGTAAATGTATTTTTTTATTTCTGTATGTAAAAATACGTACATGTGTGTCATGAACTGAACTTAGAAATCAGCTGATCTTGTATGAATGTAAACTTAGTATTTTTATTTTTAACGTTTATGGATTTCGATCGAAAGTTATCATCCTTGTCAAACCACATTATCTCCCTTTGAAAATATGAGTCTTACGAGCTAAGTCAAAGTAGTTGAGATTTGCAATACCCCGCATGGTTCCATTTAAGATTTTACCACAAGGCATCATATCCATCAGAATGGATCCAACGGATGATTTTGACGTTATTTTAGAAGTCTCGCGACTTTTTGTACCAGATATGTTTATAACGTGTTCATGATAAAAAGAAATAAAAATTCTTCCTATGCATAACATGGCGATGTTATAACCAAACCAAATTTTATGCGGACCATAGTACATGTACTACGTATTTGTATATCCGCCATGCAGTTGCTTAACTAGTCCCCGTTTCATGTTGCAGTGCAAGTCCATGTAAGTTCAGTTTCCATGAGTACTTTCAGTACTTTGATATATATTTTAGGTCTACGATACTGGATGATATGTTCCGTCATTACGATCAGAGAATTCCACCTCGACATGACCAGCGTATGTATAAAGAATCATTTAAAACCTTTACGCACTATTTTCTCGGTATTAAAGCAGAAAGAATACAAGTAAAGAATACACATGTCTGTCAAATCTATCATCATTCTTTTGTAACTCGGATTCAATTTCATAAATGTATTTCCATAAAATCACACCAGAGCACGTCCGCACCACGCTCGCAAGGTTCCCTTCACGTCCTGAACATTTTGATGGACGTAGCGGGCACGGGGTTAAACTCGAAACAGATTATTCACCCAGGTTCTCACTGCGTCCTTACAACGTCTTTGCCAGATTCTCACTGCGTCTATCACATTCCCAGTAAGTTCATTACATGTGCAGCTTCCCGTTGGATGTCTTCTTTCTGCTCATAGCCATGCACTTACACAACATAATCTAGGTTGCTTCATGTTCCTTTTTCTTCTATTTTCCTTTCATATTCAGAAAATGGCAATTTGAGCATCCAAAATGGCTTGCTGTCCTGGTACAGTAACAAATTGCAATCATTTTTAACATATATTTGACCGGAAATGAAAGAATGGGGTATGAGTCCAGTATCTATACCAACTGCTCAGAACCTGACAGGAACGTACTGGTCACCTGTTGCAAATGTACTAAAGACGTGACGGAGCTAAATTACAACCTAGAGCAGTCTTCTGTAGCGTGATATGGACGTACTATGGTCTTAGCATACACCTGGTTGAGACGTAGTGAGAACTTCACTGACGTAACAAAAGCGTAGTAACAACCCAGTGACAACGCGATGAAAATCGCTTGCTGTCTTTTCAAGTCCGCACCACGCTTCTTCTGCGTCAATGAAGTTCCAACTAGGTTTTTGTCACGTCCCTGTTACGTTCTTACTACGTAAGCCCTGCGTTCCAATTTGACCACGTCCCCGCCACGTTATTTTTTGACATGTCAAAAGTCCCACCACGTCCTCGATGACCATACCACGCTTGAACCGGTTCCTACTGCGTCCTCATCACGTTAATCAGGTTCTCGCCACGTCCTGTCTGGACGTGGTGGACGTAGTGCGAACGTGGCCCTAGTGTGATGCGGTAAACTTAGTGATGATGATCTGTAAACTTACTAGGCCTGAGAGTAGTATAAGGCGATACCCTGGCACCCATGCCCTCTGGCACCAATGCCTTCTGGCACCCATACCTCCTGGCACCATATAGAATATAGAGTAAATAGAGTAAGGTCGGTGCCAGAAGTTTTACAAAATGGGGACAAATGAGGACAAATTGTGACAAATTAGGACAAATTGTGACAAATTGGAAATCAATATTTTCAAAATAATTTTAGGAATCTTCTGTGTGTGTATAGACTTAGACAATGAGAGAATTTTCTTTCGAAAAGACATGGTGGCCCTGAAAAGGGCCGTTGGTGGCCCTGAAAAGGGCCGTTGATAGTTGTCTATGTTGACTGATCTGGTTGGGTACATAGTTCGCATTGGCAGTCTGGTGGGGGATAGCAGAGCCTGCATGTTGGATCCCCACAGGACCATTCCTGTTCTGGTGGTTGTTCCGTGTACTCAACTTGAGCGGTAGAGCGCCAATGCTCTTCTTCTTGTTGTTGTTCCCGTTGTCTATTTGCCGTTCGTTCCCGAGCATCTCGCTGCCTTTCTCTGACTTGATCTCGAAATTGCTCTCGCATTTGAGATAATTTGAGATGAAATCGATTGGTTTCAATGGTATTCAAAGTCTCACCAATAGTTTGAAGATCACGTTCCCTTTTTCTAACAATGCTAGCCGCTAAGCGACTGATTGAACGCCATACCCTGCTCTGTTTTTCAGTCAGTTGTTTTGCTGTTTTGAGTTCATTGAATAAAGCCTCCATCTTGAGCGTTTGAGTTCTCAGAATGAAATGAGGCATTGTAAGTATTGTATGGTCCACTCTCGTGGTTGGATGACGTCATATTGCTTGGATGACGTCACCCTAGGGCGTCACGCGCCGATGCATGTGCGGAGCTTGATTTTTATGAACTTAGAAAAAAGACAACAGACACCTAGTTTCAGTTTTTCTAAACTTTTATTTTTGTAACAAGAAACAGTAACATGAAACAGTAACATTGTTTACATTTAATGATCACCATAAAGAGTTGTATTTCTATGTATGATACTATGATACAAACGTCTGTGACCTTCTGGTCTAGAGTTACGTTGAGCAAAACACTTTTGTCCACATTTATTCACATATTGAGCATGCATGTAATAAGTACCATAATATTGTTGAAACCAATGCGTCACATAAGTGTCATTTTTTCCATACATGTCCGGTTTGAATCGGGTTAACAGTATCTGGTTCAAGTCACATTCACGTGAGATAAAATCCAAAGCGAATAGACAATACACACCACACACCGGTAACATATCGCCTTGTATTCTCATGGCATTCCACAGATAAGTTTTGTTGGCATGTTTTTTCACAAAGGATAGAATCTCTTCGAAAGGTGGTAATCCGTAGGAATCAAAGTACACTGCTTTATTGTCTTTTAAATAAAGAGCCACCCAGTGTTCTCCAGGTTGATTCCCGTTATGGGTATTCACAATATAGGCTTTCACGTCATGCGGTTTCTCTGAAGGTAATTGATCTTTAGCACAAACACGTGCACGTAGTGGTTTTAATAACGGTGAATGATCTAATAGGTATTGTAGTTCATTCGTCTCCATAATGCCAATTTCTGTTGACACGTTCAGCCCAAACACTGATCCATTGATCTATGAACTGATTCTGAGTGAGTTCTTCTTTAAATTGAATCCATAATCGACACGCGTCTCCTTTTTCACTATCGGTCAAGGTCACTAATTCAGGATACCACTTTTCCATGACCTTGAACACGTCCAAACGTTGAATCGCTTTTTGAATGTAAAGTTCTGTCCACTCTTCCGTATTCGTGTATAAGCAGAGGACATGTTGTACTTGACTAGGATGATTCACTCGACAACCATAACAGTCTTTATGCACTTGATTATAAATTAAAGATTGGAGTGCTTCTGTGACGTGATGATTCAAGCACTCTTGTAAAAAGTCCGTCTTTGAACTTGTACAACAAGGATACGCCAATAACTTCATTTCGTAATCTTGTCCTTTTTCCAGGTGTTCAATATCCATGTCTTCCATCTTAATAATCTAGAAGTACTTCTCTGAATTGATTGATTTCAATTTGATTGTCGTATTCCGCAAATACAATCACGTTGATGGCTTGTGCAAGTGCTGTTCCAAAGTGAAATTCCAATCTCAGATTGCCCGTTTTTATAGGATGGAGTTGACCTTCCTCGCAACCTTGATCTGCTGTCAAGTCCAACCCCCAGAGTGTGTATCCGTTCCGATAATCATTCATGCTCAATCCAAATGAACGATTGAGACCAAGAGCTCCTGTCGCTTGATAGAGTGACATGTAGGATCTTAGAACTTCTCCCGTTTCAAAATTGGGTTGAAACGCTTTGTTATGAATACTTTTTCCGTCAATGCTGACTTCTAGATGATTCAGTGTAAAATGACGGAACTCAAAGGGGTTGGTAGCCATGTCTCCATTCATGTCTCCATTTCTTACCATACCGATGATAAGCCGTTTTGGCAATTGACCTTGAAATAAATGATCTTCAATCTTGGATCGTTGACCGTTAGGAATCGTAAATGTTTTTACTTCAGTTCGTCGGATGGGGATTTTCATGTTATGTTGAGCAATCTGTTGATTGAGTTGATTGGCTACCACTGGCAGTAAATCTACTGTTCTTACATTAAATCCTGCTTCTAGAAACTTGATTTTAGCCGGTGAAGTACTCATGAGACAGAATTGAGGTGACGCTTTGTTTAGTCTTAAGCGTATTTCCATACCATTGGGTAAATATTTATCTTGCATCATCAGATCCAAATGAAGCCGTCCACATAGTTCCACCACACAACTTTGATGGACACGAGCACGTCTCTTACCATAGCCCTTGTTATTCCCGTCATGTACTTTTTCGAGCATATGACCAGCGGTGTCTTCAGCCCATAACTCTAGCGCCTGAAGCTGAGTGTCTTTACAGCTTGAGGTGAAGGAGAGTAAATTTTCTATGTATGCCCGATAGCCATACGTGTCCGCATTGCTGGTGATCAGTTTATTATTCAGATACACATCAATGCTTGAGAACATGCTGTGAAAGAAATTGTTGACGGTAGCAATTTCACTGTCGGCCGCTAGGTCTGTACCATCTGACTGTATAATTTTGAGTTTTAGGTACAGGTAAGATTGATTCAGATCTGTCCATTTTTCTGTCTGTGCAGGAATCACAAATTCAATCGGAGCATTATTGTCCAGGGCAGAAATGGGATAATGCTCAGTCCATTGACCTTCTTGCATGGCTGTCATGGTAGGTGGCACAACAGACACATCCAACTCTGTCTTACTACATTCACAGGAACCGTGTTGCATCATGATTAATCGAAAATATCAAGAGGTCTGGCCTGCTTAACTCGGCGATGATGAAGTTTCGAATGAGGTCTTTTCTTGACTGGTTTGCTCTTTATACGTCTTTTAGGGCTGGCCACGGCACGTAGTAAGGATTCACCCACATCTTTTAATACAGAGGCTCCACGTTTTCGTATTACTTGTTTAACGTTTGATCCTGTCAAGATATCTTTCATAGCGGCTTTTCCTTGCTGGAGTCCTTCTTTTTTCAAGGTGTGAACTCCAGATTTCACAAATGGATTTAGTAAAGGCATAATTCTTTTCATGGCTTTCTTAAACATGGATCCAAGTCCGTGTCCATATTGTCGAGGTTGACCTTGGTAAGTAGGTATCATTGTCTTTGACGTAGGTGTAGTTTCACCATAGACTTCCCATGAATAAACTGAATAGACTGGCCAGTGTCACCCCTTATATGGATAGTGATGGTGTCAAAGTCGGCTTTAGCCAGTGGTACATAGTGTAAATTCAAGAACTCGAAATGAATATGAGGGTTAGTTCCTGCTTTCGTTCTCGGATCAAATGGAGCTACACGTAAGATGGGGGCTTCTATGTTTCCCAAATAGGTATAAGACGCAAGGTCGGAATAAACAAACAAATGATTATGACCCATGTTAATATCTACGCCATGAGGAAACGGTTCCGGAGTGTCTTTAAAAAAGATGGTCGAAGAACTATCAGGGGCTCCACCCAGTTTAATAAACATGTGAGGATGAAACTGAATGCCTAGTTGATCCGAACTGTCCAGTTTTGCGCGTTTACTTTGTCCTGAAAAACCCATGGTAAATCGAAGGCCTTTCTGTCTAAATATTTTACCTAATTGATCTTTCACGGTAAAGTCAATCGTCTCGATCAAATGTTGGGGTGTGACATAAGTTCCTATAGGAATACAAAGTCGTACACCTTTTTCTTCTTTATTGGGGAGAGTACAATAGGTCTCAAAGTTTTCTAAGGCCTTACCCAGGACAGGATCATGTGTGACAATGTAGAAATGTCGCTCTTCTTCAGTGACATTAATGACCTGACTAGGAACAATCATTTCCACTAAGGCAATTTCCCAGTCTTGTTTATTGAGATGGATGGGTTTTGCCAGTTTGGTACGAAAACAACATTGCGTATTGTCTTGGAATAAATCCATAGAGCTATCACTCATGAGTGTTATGTAAAACGAACTCATGTTGATTTAGGTTTATTGAATTTCAAGGAGGGATTCGGTAGAATATAACCTAGAGAACTACTTAAAAGCAGAAGCCACAATTCCCGATCGGGTCGTTGAAAACACAAATTAAATAGCGATACGGTAATAATAATAAATACCACTACAATTTGTGACAAAAAAGTGACCTTATTTTTGGGTTCACACAATTTGGTTTGCTCTGAGGCAGTCACTACCACACTGGCCGTATCGGTTTGAGACATGATGTATTTATTAACAAACTTCAAACGAGATGGGATTCGGGAATCCAACTGTCAAATTTCGAAGGATAACCTTTCCAATGTACTTTAATTTCTCGTCTTCCGTCTACCTTACTCTGGCGATGTGCGAGCACTGATTCAATTTCATAGATAGCATCATCTTTTATAACCTGTACTTCAGAGAAATAAAACGAACCCAAAATGGGTTCTCCGTCTAAATCAGTCAATTTCACAGTAGCAGGAGAGGTCTTTTTGACTTGGATCACTTTAAACAGTTCAGTGGTCCAGTTGGGTAGATAACCTTTATCAAATGTACGTTTTGTTTTATTGATACGAACAATATCTCCCACATGAAGGGTCGTCGACGCTTTTTTTCTTGATTTTCCATACAAGGTCAAGGCCACTTGAGATTCGTTATTCTCATTTACGGATACGGGTGCCATTTGTATACTACGATGAACACGATGATTATAGGCATGCACGAGATCAGGCAATACCTGAATATACCTTCGTGTTTTATGATGCGTAAAGTATTTCCACATGCGTGATTTTAAGGTCCGTTGAAAACGTTCCACTATACTAGCCTTCGTTTCTGGGTTTTCAGTCGTAAAATAATGAATCCCTACTTTGTCTAAAAACTGTTGAAACCTTTGATTCTTGAATTCTGTTCCTTTATCGGTTTGCAACGCTTTAGGTTGTCTCGTTTTAAGAATAGAGCGAAACGCTTCCACCAATGTGAGCCCCGTTTTATCCTTGAGGGGAACGACCCAAGCATATTTTGAAAACACGTCAATAACACACAACAAATATCGATAAGGGGTGTTGTACTGAGCCAGGGATTGCATGTCTGCCAAATCAGCTTGCCATTGATGATCAATACCACCCACAATCGTTTTCCGTCTCGAGAATGCCCTACGGATAGGTTTGTGCAGGGTATAGGTCTTTTGTCCCTTCAACCAGGATCGCACTTGACTTGGCGTAATGGATTTCAGTTGAGTTCGAGCTGCTGTAGTAAGACGTTCTACCCCACCAAAACCAGCCGGATGATGGGGATCATAATAAATCTGATGTAACAGACTGTCTACCTTTTTGTTCATGTTGTCTAGTAGGCTTCCCACTTAGGTTCTGCTTTCATCTGTTTGACAGGTTTACTTATAGGTTCTGCTTTCATCTGTTTGGCAGGTTTACTTATAGGTTCTGCTTTCATCCGTGGAGGTGAACGAGACTCAACAAAACTATCAAATTCATCATCTTCCTCCGAATCGTCTGCTTTTTGCATCCATGACCATCTCCGTTTATTTCCTATCACTTCTTGTGGTACATTGACATCTCTTAGTCCACTAGAAAACTGTTCCCATCCTCTAGGCTCCGACCCTTTTCTATGACGTATGACATCATTGACCAAATCAATAATGTTGGATCCTTGTATTGGTTTTCCATGATATTCCAACATCCCATGATCATTCCATGACATGTGGGGATGATTTTGTAGAAAGTGTAATAAAAGCTGAGTTTTTCGACGCATGGTAGTAGGAATACTTTCAAGAATCCGATCCGTCAATGTAGCAGGAGCCGCTTGTGCCCCTTGTGCACCTTGAGCAGCTGGAACAACCGGTGCAGCCGGTGCAACTGGTGCAGCCAGAGTAGCCGGTTCACGTGCTTTTTGATGAGACAGTTGAAACTTTTGCAAGACTTGCCCATAGTGTTGTGCTTTTTCTGATTCAGACAACGATTCATTTTGTAATACGTCTCCCATTTGTTTCTGTAAATCGGATGTTTGACTGACTTGAGGGGGAGGAGGTAAACGTGGTCGTTGTTCTGTTTTCCATCGATTCATCTCTTCTAGCATTTTGAACGGGACGATAGCCATTTTCTTCATAGCTTTTTCACCAGTGTGGCAACACCTCCACTGAGTGCTCCTGCAGCAACAGCTTTAGCAATGATTGGAGCAAGAGCTAGTAATGGAAATAATCCTCCTTTTTGATTCAACACACGTTTCTTTTTTTGAATGGATACTCTTTTATCTGCTAAAGTGCGGAGATGTTGACGCTTGGACTTCAACCTTTGCTTTTGAGAGGGGGATAAGGCAACATTGCCTTTTAAAACATTCTGACAGCATTCTGCCACACATTGAATCATTTCTTTAGATGCTCCATGTATCATCTTTCTTCTTAACCCATCTGGGGCTTGAGTTAAACCCAAAACCAGATGTCCGTATTTATGCAGGAGTGGTCTCTTTGGTGCCATTATGTCAAATAATACCTGTTTTTACTTCTTCACAGCTTTTATACTAAAGCATCAAAGGCTTGTCTTGAAGCTTGATTCATAGGGCCCTGTCTCATCAGGTGAATACGATGTCTCAAAAGGGGTTTCAAGACAGCCTGTCTTGATAAGGTAGACAAGGATAGGGGTGAAAAACGGCACAATGGAGTGTCTGGTGAACTTCTTGAACTGGGAGATGATCTCAAACTTCTAGAACTGTGAGATGATCTACTGGATGAACTCCTAGATGAATTTCTTGAAGAACTCAAACTACTTGGCCCACTGCTTGAAGAACTACTTGGTGAACTTCTAGAATAACTTAAACTGCTTGGCCCACTGCTTGAATAACTCAAACTGCTTGGCGAACTTCTAGATAAACTGCTTGGCCCACTGCTTGAATAACTTCTTGAAGAACTCAAACTGTTTGGTTCACTTCTAGATGAACTTCTTGAACTTCTAGATGAACTGCTTGGTCCACTTCTAGATAAACTTCTAGATGAACTTCTTAAACTTTTAGGTGTGCTAAAACTGTTTGATCCACTTCTAGAAGAATTTTGAGATGAGCTTTTAGATGAATTTCTAGATGAGCTAAAGCTCAAACTACTCACAGGACTGATAGGAGACCATTGTAACTTACTGATTGGAGTTACAGCCATAGAGGGTGTTGAAGTGGTTTGCTTTCGACGACGGAGAGTAATAAAACGTTCATTGATCTTGGCAGGCGATTTTCTAGCTTTTTTAGCTGGAGCTTTTCTAGGTTTTCTAGCAGGCGATTTTCTAGCTTTTTTAGCTGGAGCTTTTCTAGGTTTTCTAGCAGGCGCTTTTCTGGCTTTTTTAGCTGGAGATTTTACAAATTTGCGAATCGTCTTTTGACCATTCCATCGGAGTAAACTTCGTATCATGACTCCACCAAGAAATCCACCTCCTCCTGGTTTCAATATGAGTTGACGTTTAGTATCCATGTCCACTTGATCATCTCCCAGCTGCTCTAATTCATGCTGATGTTTTTGCATAAAGTTTTGTGTTTGTTTAGGTAGCACAATTTTCTTTTTTAAAATCACCTTTGCTGCTAAGGTGAACCACTTGAGCATTTCTTTTAATCCAGACCTTAGCATTTGCTCCCGTACAGTAGGGTCTCGTTCCTGACCCAAATGTTCTAACGATTGAGCTATGGCTGTGGCTGACATGATGACTGAATGATCTTATATGAGTAAACGATGTTTATATATACACAACTGGCCCACGTTTTTCTCCAGTGATCCAGTGATGAAAAATATCTGTTCTTAACCGATAACTGTCTGGTGTTTGAGGGTGAAAGTCAATCACTAAATACCCATGAGGTGTAGAGATAGCATCTTGATAAGCGGGTAACAAGTGTGGCAATTGAATTTGATTCGCCAACACTTTGATTTGTCCTTTATCTCTTGTGTTTTGAAATAAGATCATGTAATGTGCATTTAAACTCAGGGTACGACTGGCTTTCGATTGTTGAAACATGTTTTGTGTAATGTAGATCACACTAGCATTACGATGGTGACCTTTTCGTGTAAACCATAATTTGATTTTCTCTTCATCTTTATCACCAAGCATGTCATCAAATATAATTAAATGAGGAATGGATGTATCCTCTACTATCTCTTCATCCTCGTCAGGTATCCCCTGTATGAACCGAATACTAGGTTCTTGTTCTTGTAATTGTGCATAGGCTACTTGCCATTCTTTGTAACACCATACAATACGCTCTGGTACTACTTGAAACAAATCTGATTTGTATTCCAACACCTTTTTTACAAATTGTGTTTTACCAGAGCCACTAGGGCCTGAGATAAACATATTGCAAGGATGCTTAAAAAGTAAACTGGACTCCATGACGTGAAAATCACAACTAACACTATTGGAAGAAAAACATTTTATTTATTTGTGTAACAAGTTTATGTATGAGTACAAGAATAATCACAACAAGAACAACACATGTCATGTAATGGTAACAACAGTTTGTCAGAAAATTCAAACACACATTCTGAATGTCCAAATTGACTCAGAAATGTTAACACAGAGTCATTGTTCACCACCTGTTTGAACCAATCCGTTTCACTCAAGTCCATGGGTACTGATTGTTTATAAAATGAATTCATCACATGAAGTCCATGTTTCATTTCTTCAAACATGTCTGGTGTACTCAACTGTTGTCGAATCCATTCCAGAGAATGATGACCTTCAGGTATCTTCATACGATAAGCAAATACCAATGCTTTTCTCAACAGGGTATGGTTCATAATATCAAACTGTTCCATTCTTGAATCGTGTGAATCACTCTATCGTTACATACATAAGTATTCCAATCGTCTCGATGGATAGCTTTCAAGTCTAAGTGTGCACTGATCATAGCATCACGAATCATCTGTCTAAATAGTTCAAACGTGTGAGGATTCAGAATCCACGCGCGAATGTCCTTGACCTTGACAAGGTCATCTTGTACAATACTGTATAACGTATCCGTATACAGCTCAAAATCCAAAATGTAATATAAACTAATAAATCGTCTAGATGGTTTAACCATAATTGAATATTTCCTGAACAAATCACTATTCTAGGTCGATTCGCATGAACGGCTTCAATCTCGTCTTTGACTTCTCTTAAGCGATGCCTTAATTTATAGAACACGGCACGATACTGTAGAATATGAATAACATGAGTGAACGGTACCTGTCTCTTAAATACCATGATACCACGTATTTTAAACTGTGAATACGGACGCCATCCGGGGTGAGATCTCCCATTGTCCTCTTCAGCCATACTGAACCATATCACATTGGGGGTAGAACGAAAATTGTTAGCTAAGGCAGATACGTCGCTCAAATTAGCATCGTGGATTAAAAAATCCCATGTCGTAGATAACATACGATCTAAGCTTTGTTGTACCACATTCAGTTTTCGTAGAATCGGTAATTTTTGGTTGAATGACAAGTCCTGGCGATCACCTACATCCTTCAACAGTCTCTCTATCCGTCGATGATTTGTATGTTGTAAGCTATGTATAGCATTATGAGTAGCCCATGTGTGCACTAACTCCATCTTCCATGTTTTAGCGTTAGCCCATATGACATAACGATAAATTTTAAGTCTCAGCTCTATCGGTAGTAAGGGTATCCAATCCATGTCTTTATGAATAATGAATTTTAGATGACTTGTTCTAGGCCAAAAGGTATCCTAAAAGGTCAAGGTCAGTCATGTAGATAACCATAAGGCACAGTCATATGATTCTCGACCACAATACGTTTGGTATATACCGAACGAAATGTTTTGACTTGTTTCTCACTGGTCACGGTTCTGTCCTTATGACGTTTTATCCGAGAAGCATATTCAACTACGGTCGAATAATTATGTCTGTCTTTCACACAATCCACCATCGTATTGAAATTCACTTGTTGAGTGGCATTGTAGTCTAACGTAATGCCTTTCACTTTGCATGTTTGATGGAGTTCACCGTTTTCAATGTATTCATAGCCATAGTTCTTTGGACCTAAAGCGACCCTTTGGTACCTCATCTGTCCATTTTCCCAATCGACTGGAGATAATAGGAACATTATAGCCATCAGGGTCATGAATGTACATACAACTGTCTGTGTCAAAATACAGTACTCTCTTTCCTAGAGGTTCAAGCACTTTGTACAGTTCTAATCGAGCATAAGCCGTCACAAATGAAGCCACCACAGGATTGGCTGATGAATGAGGGTCTGCTTTGTCCGATTCATCAGTATAATTCATTAACATGAATTCATCATGATCAAAACACTCTGCATATTTCACAGACTTTTTAGGATCGTTCAGTATTCCGTAGAACTGGTCCAATCGATGAACATACTCTGTTTTAGGCAAGAGGTTAGTTTGAGCATTTTTACCCCAGAGACAATTCAGCATGGTTTTGGCAAAAGCTCGTTTTCCTGGATTTTTCTCCACCTGTTGCAAACGAATTCCTTCTGCTTCAAAATAATCCTGTTTAAATTTATCTTGAGCCTCTTCCGTATCCACCCCTGGAGGATATCCACTAGCCTCTTGTTTCATTTTCAAGTATTTATCAATGTATTGCCGATAGACGTCCGTACTCCATTCATCCCAGTGCCATACATGATACACTTTTGATACTTGATAGCCTAAAGCAATAGCTTTAGCCAATTCAACATGAGTCCATGTGCCATACAAGAACCGTTCATACGGGGAATGTGTACAATAATCCATCTCCTTCTCAGCACAGGTACGGCATAACGTAAACACCATTTTACTATTACAGTGTATGGGTAAGACAGGCATCCATAAATCTTGCGGGGGTAGAACACGACATTTAATCAGTCCTTTGTATTTCTCAATATGCTGTTGATCAATTTGTTCTTGACTCATGATCACTGGATGACCTATCGGATAAGCCCTGTACTTGTTCACATACGGATAGAGAGAACAAATATCCACATATTTGATTTCTTGGTCATTGTCTACTTCATGATACAGTCGAACGGCATTCGTACGACCTCCGAACAAAGCTTCCCTGGGTTGAATCGGGCCTTGACCATGATAGAATCGTTCCACTCTTGTCTTATAGGCAGGATCCTTTTGACAACGCTGATCAAATTCACATTCCCACATGACCACAACAGGATACCCCTGTTCTTTCAAAGACTCCAGTCGCTTATACGTATCGTGATAGGCCTGTTGCATGGTTCTCAAAGTATACGGATTGATGGTACTTCGGTTAGGAAAACAGGTGGGGCATCCATGGTACCAACATCCCATGAATTCATACACGGTGTTGGTCTCTTGACAATAGCCATCCACGTAATAAGGTCCAATTTTGACTTCGCCTTTGTTATTCAAGGCATGCCGAATATGTATCTCTTCGGTGACAGCCATCATTTGTAGCCAACGTATGCCTTTCATGGAATACCGGGTTTTATTGGGATACCCGGCATCCGAAATCACGGCTAAACTATGAGGTGGCATGGAATTTTTGCGCCAGGCTTTGTTACACACTTGAGCTAATGTGGTAGCTTCAGTAAATGGATCTATTTGATCACTGTCCAATAATTGTTGACGAAATTCTCCACACCCGCGTCTTAAAATGTCCACATCCGATTGACAGTATTTCTCCATTTCCTTTTGAAAATCAAATACGTCACCTTTTCTTTCATTGTACCAGGTTAAAAACTCTTCACGTCGCTCTGGTTTCATACTATCCGGTTTGTAAAAGTGTAGCGGTAAATAAGGTCCCACATAATCTTGATACGCCAAGGTGTTTGCATAGAATGGAAACCATCCTTTGGCTAACTCGGTCAGTCCAAATGTATTGGGAAAATAGGAGAGAGGCATACTCAGGAAACTGAGGGAGTCAATCATGCGTATTCCATGCACTCTCAATTGAATGATTTTACTACCATTCATAATCAACTGGGGTTTCGCCGTCCCCTGAGTGACCACATATCTAAGAATAAACTGAGCGTCATAGCCTTGAGCATTGTGGGCTATCACTGTCGATCCTCGATGGGTAGGGAGGAATAGCCAAGTACAGAATTGTTGTAACGTATTTTCACCACGGAATGTCATTTGTCTGGCTTCATTCACCTCTTCACAATACTCACATGGAGCTTTCACTGACTTACACATACAGTCACCACAAGCACGTTGAGCCACACAAAAATTAGGGATATGTTCTCCAGAATCAAAACGACATTCAAAATCAAAAAAGATGAATGGTACTTCTGGTTGTTTTCTATTGGGTGGTTCATACGTTGGAATGTAACAGTCATGATCTGGTCCTACTATGGCTTTACAACACCTACATTTCTTTGTCCCTGGGCAAACGTGATTCCGTTTCGTTTCAATCACCTTTTGTCCACATTTCTTACAATTCCATACGGATTCACAAATGGTTTTACGTTGTTTTCCCGTTTTTGTTTTATGATTGTCAAAACATGCCTGACTCTGGAATAGGCGACGACAATCCGGACATCTTATAGATTGTCCTGCTGGGCACAGGGTGTGAGCATAACACTGACAAATATGGCTACACTGGTGTCCTTCACGGTGATCATAACCGACATCAAACCATTCACAATAATAACCCCGTCCGAGAAATCCGGTAATGGATACGATACAGTCATAATGATTATCATGGTGAAAGATATGAATCACACGACTTTTTTCAGTCAGAGCAGGTGGTTTGAATAACAATTCACTTCCATAATGTTGTGGATGAATTTTAATCACATAGCTGGGATAGAGATAGTCCTGTAGTTTTTGGTATTCTTCTATACCACACGACTGATCCGATGAAATACCCACTTGCTTTAATAATGCTTCAGCTTCGTATTTTTGAAGCTTTTTCTTAGACTGGCGTATAAGATGCCATCGTTTTTTCCATTGCGGGGTTTGATTTTCATCCACTTTGCACTGTCCCACTACAATCGATCTAGCTAAACACATAGAGTCCTTACTATTGTCAATACACACAACACTTGTCTTTGACTTTCGCATACTGAATAAGTTTGGTGCTTTAAACGTTTTCTTTCCGGATCCCTGTGGCATAGCAATATGCATAATTTCCATCTGTGCCGCCCCATCATGAATTTTAAATTGACGGTTACTTTGTGCCACACGTTCAATTTCATCCAACACCGTATCTCCACTAATAAGAGATGCCCTATTAAACGGAACATGTATTCCAAAGTCCAAATCAGGATGTAGAATAGATACTCGAACTCGATCATTCGATCTCACTTCACATCTCTTGTAGAGCTGATCCATCATATCATTAAACAACCTGTTTGTAAATTCAAACGATTGATTATACGGCTGAAATGTCACATCATATACTCTAGATTGAGTCTTGAATTTCCTTGACTTTCTTTCCATGCGTGACTGTATGTCATAATAGTCGCGCACAGGCTCAAACTTGCTTCGTTTAGTTGGAGGTTCATCCTCACCACTAGTACTGTCGGTATCTGACATGATTATGATCTTAAAACTTCTCCGCCGTTTTTTATAGTTGTATCAAGTTCAAGGTCATAACGCGTGACACTCTATAAAAGACGTACGCTCCGTCAGTTTTTTATCATTTCAACATGAGCGATCCTAAAATGAACCAAGTTGAAGAGAACCGAGATCAAACTTTGATGTATTCATTAAAGAAAAAAATTAAAGAGCTCAACAACTTAGCGGATCAGCTCTGTGGACAGAAAAATGTAACATGGGATCATATCAAGTGTTATCGTTGTGGAAAGAAAGGACATTATTCTACCAGCTGTACGGAACCCTTCAACAATGAATGCTTTTATTGTCATGAACAAGGACATTTCATCGCAGACTGTCCTAAGAAACAAGGTGAACAGGTCGATCTACAGGACGCAGAACAGAGTAAGAAAAAACGTAAATACAAAAAGAATCCAACAAAAACTGTGAGTGACTTTGTGTAATCCGGACAATGTGTTGGACAATGTGTTGGACAATTGTGTATAGACTTAAATTGGAGACTAAGTGAGTTGTATTGTGTTGTACTTTGTTGTACTTTGTTACTCAGAATGTTTTCAAAAATAAAATGATAGACAATGTAATATGCTTTTGTCTTTGCTTGAGATATAAAACGAATCTAACACATATGGTGGCCCTAATAAGGGCCGTTGGGTAATTCATTGCATTTCTGCAAGAAATAAGTACCGCCAATAGTTGGCTCTCAAATCCTCATCATAAAAGACGGAAAGGTCAGGGTATAAATTACCCATCTTGATATCCATCTTCACTTCTACACACACATCTTGGAATTCAGACAAGTCTGGGTACAAATTACCCATCTTGACCACCCAAACATCTTCTTGTAACTCATCAGGTTCATCAGAAGAACTTTTCAAGCAGTTGCCCATGTTGAATCATGAAACATAAATGAGCTATGGAACATGAGAAAAACACTGACCTAGAACAGACCAATGAAATGCCAGTAAAATAGACCAATGAAATACCGTTAAAATGGACCAATCAGAGTCCTTGTATCATAGTCAGTGAGTGACCTTGCCTTGATCTAATTTCATTCTGTATCAAGATGTCTCAACGTACAGTCAACATTATTAAGAGAAAATATGCTGCCTTAGGGCGGTATATTGAACAACTGGAGATGCAGTTAGAAGAGTTGAGGCTAGAGGTAAAAGAGCTGAGAGAGGGGAAGAAGTTTGTAGAGGAGGTTGTGGTCAGCTCTGGGGAAGAGGACTGGGGGGATACCCCTCAAGAATCAACCCCAGAGAACTGGGAAGATGAACTGGTAGAGGTTCCTTCGAACCTCTACCAACCCACACCGGACCCCAAGGATGTCCAGAAATGGGACAAGTGGTGTCCCGCTTGTATGGGGAGATGCGGTCAACGCCATTAATCCCCATACAAGCACCAACGGTCCTTTTCAGGACCACCAACGGCCCTTTTCAGGGCCCCCCATACAATTCAGAAAGAATCACTCTCATATTGTCAATATTATCATACTTTACTATTTACTACTATATTTACATTCCTATTTGATGACGTCAAATCATGACGTCATTTATAAACTTAATATGCTGGTATGTGGATGGTGTGGGGTAAGTGTACGTTATTTTTTCTATAAACATTATAACATTTTTTCCTACAAAGTGCTGTGATAGTATGATGTGTACAATCATTTTCAACAAATGTATACAGTATTCAAATTGCTGTGATTGTATGATGTGTACAATCATTTTCAACAAATGTATGCAAAGTGCTGTGATGTACAAAGTATTTCCCACAAAGTGCTGTGATAGTATATATTAAGTGTACAGTATTCAAATTGCTGTGATAGTATATATTAAGTGTACAGTCTGTAAATTGCTGTGATAGTATAACGTGTACAAAGCATTTCCTACAAATATAAGTGCTGTGATAGTATGATGTATTTTCTACAAAGTGCTGTGATTGTATGATGTGTACAAAGTATTCCCACAAATATAAGTGCTGTGATTTTATGATGTATTTTTCTACAAAGTATAACAGTGATACAATATAACCTTGAATTTGACACAACCTTGACGTGTCAAACACTTGTTCAAAAAAAAAACTTGAAGTGTCACACTTATTAAAGACAAAAAAAATTGAAGTGTCACACGTATTCAAAAAAAAACTTCTCACAATTGACCTTGACCTAATAGAACACTGGCGCGTGCAGGCAAAAAGTATAAATACCCCCGGCGCAGACACTATTTTTTCATTATCTAGCATGGATTCCTTCAACATGCCATACGATATATTGAGAGAAGCACTAGAATCATCTGAGTTGATAGACCCGAATGCGGGTATGCATTACAACCAACAGAAGTACAACCAGCCAAAGTACGGTCAACTACAGTATAGGCAGCCACAGTACAGCCAATACAGTCAACCACTGTACAGCCAATACAGTCAACAGTCCATGGTAGATGTACAGCCCCCCATGGTAGATGTACAGCCAATACAACCCATGGTAGATGTACAGCCTATGGTAGATGTACAACCCACTATGACGAATACACAACCTATACAGCCTATGGCGAATACACAGCCTATACAGCCTATGGCGAATACACAGCCTATACAACCTATGGCGAATACACAGCCTATACAGCCTATGGCGAATACACAGCCTATACAGTCTATGGCGAATACACAGCTTATGACGGATAAACAGTCTAATACAATGGGTGATACAAAGCCTACAACGGGATTGTCTGTTCTACAAGGTATCAAGGAAGAAATGGTACAGATGAATCAAGTCATGCAAGAGATGGTCAGACTCATGAAGAATCAAGAAGTACGGTTTAAGCCACAAGAAATGATTGTACCTGTACAGTTTATGTATGATTCAAAGAAACGAAAACATGAGCATGAGAAAAAGAAACCGGAGCATGACAAAAAGAAACCGGAGATGACAGAAACGAAGAAACGAAAACATGACCTTGAGAAACAACCTCGGGGCAAGTATGGTAAAGAAATAAAGAAATAAAAATCCGACTAACAGCTACCAACCACGACCAACGGTCCTTTTCAGGACCACCAACGGCCCTTTTCAGGGCCACCATGTCTTTTCGAAAGAAAATTCTCTCATTGTCTCAAATAAATATTTAGTCTATACACACACATACACACACAGTACCCAGAACATTCCTAAAATTATTTTGAAAATATTGATTTCCAATTTGTCACAATTTGTCCTAATTTGTCACAATTTGTCCTCATTTGTCCCCATTTTGTAAAACTTCTGGCACCGACCTTACTCTATTTACTCTATATTCTATATGGTGCCAGGAGGTATGGGTGCCAGAAGGCATTGGTGCCAGAGGGCATTGGTGCCAGGGTATCGCCTTATACTACTCCTGAGAAATAAGTGCTGTGCTGACTCCTTATTTCTTTCTTTATAACGCATAATGCAGGCCCGGCTTTAAATGAACACAGATATCCATTCACACAAACTTGTTCCAGCAAATCACGAACTGTTTACAGAATACAAACAAGGAACGGAAGGAATCGCATATTAATTAAAACACAATCAGGCGGGCGATTAAAGTCCACTTGAAGCCAAAAGCTGATTAAATGTTGTAGAAATGCTGACATTGGATTTATACTCATGATATACTGTTATCTAAGATCAATATAGATTTTTTACGCAGCAATATCACGTACTAATTGGGTATTGTAATATTCTCTTAACTGATATGTGATGTCACATTATTTTCAGCAAACAAACAAGTCAAAGTGCAGATAAACATACACGTGGTGTCCATGTACTCCATAAGCGAGGCTAATATGGTAACTATACATTTTTAGTGCATACTAGGCCTAAAGTTAAAGATAAAATTTCTTTTACTTAGCGTCATCCGGCACCGACCAGCCAAGTTTGCTGAGCGGTTAGAACGCCAGACCGTGACACGTGTTCTTTGATTCCCAGACAAACACACGCTTCTCATGGACTATATGACTGAATACATTACATTCAATATCTCTTGTCTCCTGGACTATATGACTGAATACATTACATTCAATATCTCTTGTCTCCTGGACTATATGACTGAATACATTACATTCAATATCTCTTGTCTCCTGGACTATATGACTGAATACATTACATACAATATCTCTTGTCTCCTGGACTATATGACTGAATACATTACAATCAATATCTCTTGTCTCCTGGACTATATGACTGAATACATTACATTCAATATCACTTGTCTCCTGGACTATATGACTGACTACATTACATTCAATATCTCTTGTCTCCTGGACTATATGACTGAATACATTACATTCAATATCTCTTGTCTCCTGGACTATATGACTGAATACATTACATTCAATATCTCTTGTGTCCTGTACTATATGACTGAATACATTACATTCAATATCTCTTGTCTCCTGTACTATATGACTGAATACATTACATTCAATATCTCTTGTCTCCTGTACTATATGACTGAATACATTACATTCAATATCTCTTGTGTCCTGGACTATATGACTGAATACATTACATTCAATATCTCTTGTCTCCTGGACTATATGACTGAATACATTACATACAATATCTCTTGTCTCCTGGACTATATGACTGACTACATTACATTCAATATCTCTTGTCTCCTGGACTATATGACTGAATACATTACATTCAATATCTCTTGTCTCATGGACTATATGACTGAATACATTACATTCAATATCTCTTGTCTCCTGGACTATATGACTGACTACATTACATTCAATATCTCTTGTGTCCTGGACTATATGACTGAATACATTACATTCAATATCACTTGTCTCCTGGACTATATGACTGAATACATTACATACAATATCTCTTGTCTCCTGGACTATATGACTGACTACATTACATTCAATATCTCTTGTGTCCTGGACTATATGACTGAATACATTACATTCAATATCACTTGTCTCCTGGACTATATGACTGAATACATTACATTCAATATCTCTTGTCTCCTGGACTATATGACTGAATACATTACATTCAATATCTCTTGTCTCCTGGACTATATGACTGAATACATTACATTCAATATCTCTTGTCTCCTGGACTATATGACTGAATACATTACATTCAATATCTCTTGTCTCCTGGACTATATGACTGAATACATTACATTCAATATCTCTTGTCTCTTGGACTATATGACTGAATACATTACATTCAATATCTCTTGTCTCCTGTACTATATGACTGAATACATTACATTCAATATCTCTTGTCTCCTGTACTATATGACTGAATACATTACATTCAATATCTCTTGTGTCCTGGACTATATGACTGAATACATTACATTCAATATCTCTTGTCTCCTGGACTATATGACTGAATACATTACATACAATATCTCTTGTCTCCTGGACTATATGACTGACTACATTACATTCAATATCTCTTGTCTCCTGGACTATATGACTGAATACATTACATTCAATATCTCTTGTCTCCTGGACTATATGACTGACTACATTACATTCAATATCTCTTGTCTCCTGGACTATATGACTGAATACATTACATACAATATCTCTTGTCTCCTGGACTATATGACTGAATACATTACAATCAATATCTCTTGTCTCCTGGACTATATGACTGAATACATTACATACAATATCTCTTGTCTCCTGGACTATATGACTGAATACATTACATACAATATCTCTTGTCTCCTGGACTATATGACTGAATACATTACATACAATATATCTTGACTCCTGGACTATATGACTGAATACATTACATACAATATCTCTTGTCTCCTGGACTATATGACTGAATACATTACATTCAATATCTCTTGTCTCCTGGACTATATGACTGAATACATTACATTCAATATCTCTTGTCTCCTGGACTATATGACTGAATACATTACATACAATATCTCTTGTCTCTTGTACTATATGACTGAATACATTACATTCAATATCTCTTGTCTCTTGGACTATATGACTGAATACATTACATTCAATATCTCTTGTCTCTTGGACTATATGACTGAATACATTACATTCAATATCTCTTGTCTCCTGCACTATATGACTGAATACATTACATTCAATATCTCTTGTCTCTTGGACTACATGACTGAATACATAACATTCAATATCTCTTGTCTCCTGGACTATATGACTGAATACATTACATTCAATATCTCTTGTCTCTTGGACTACATGACTGAATACATTACATTCAATATCTCTTGTCTCTTGGACTACATGACTGAATACATTACATTCAATATCTCTTGCCTCATGGACTATATGACTGAATACATTACATTCAATATCTCTTGTCTCCTGGACTATATGACTGAATACATTACATTCAATACATCTTGTCTCCTGGACTATATGACTGAATACATTACATTCAATATCCCTTGTCTCCTGTACTATATGACTGAATACATTACATTCAATATATCTTGTCTCCTGGACTATATGACTGAATACATTACATTCAATATATCTTGTCTCTTGGACTATATGACTGAATACATTACATTCAATATATCTTGTCTCCTGGACTATATGACTGAATACATTACATTCAATATCCCTTGTCTCCTGTACTATATGACTGAATACATTACATTCAATATCTCTTGTCTCCTGCACTATATGACTGAATACATTACATTCAATATCTCTTGTCTCCTGGACTATATGACTGAATACATTACATTCAATATATCTTGTCTCCTGGACTATATGACTGAATACATTACATTCAATATCTCTTGTCTCCTGGACTATATGACTGAATACATTACATTCAATATATCTTGTCTCCTGGACTATATGACTGAATACATTACATACAATATATCTTGTCTCTTGGACTATATGACTGAATACATTACATTCAATATATCTTGTCTCTTGGACTATATGACTGAATACATTACATTCAATATCTCTTGTCTCTTGGACTATATGACTGAATACATTACATTCAATATCTCTTGTCTCTTGGACTATATGACTGAATACATTACATTCAATATCTCTTGTCCCCTGTACTATATGACTGAATACATTACATTCAATATCCCTTGTCTCCTGTACTATATGACTGAATACATTACATTCAATATCTCTTGTCTCTTGGACTATATGACTGAATACATTACATACAATATATCTTGTCTCTTGGACTATATGACTGAATACATTACATTCAATATCTCTTGTCTCTTGGACTATATGACTGAATACATTACATACAATATATCTTGTCTCTTGGACTATATGACTGAATACATTACATTCAATATCCCTTGTCTCCTGGACTATATGACTGAATACATTACATTCAAAATCTCTTGTCTCCTGTACTATATGACTGAATACATTACATTCAATATCACTTGTCTCTTGGACTATATGACTGAATACATTACATTCAATATCTCTTGTCTCTTGGACTACATGACTGAATACATTACATTCAATATCCCTTGTCTCTTGGACTATATGACTGAATACATTACATTCAATATCTCTTGTCTCCTGTACTATATGACTGAATACATTACATTCAATATCTCTTGTCTCTTGGACTACATGACTGAATACATTACATTCAATATCACTTGTCTCTTGGACTATATGACTGAATACATTACATTCAATATCCCTTGTCTCCTGTACTATATGACTGAATACATTACTTTCAATATATCTTGTCTCCTGGACTATATGACTGAATACATTACATTCAATATCTCTTGTCTCTTGGACTATATGACTGAATACATTACATTCAATATCTCTTGTCTCCTGGACTATATGACTGAATACATTACATTCAGTATCTCTTGTCTCCTGGACTATATGACTGAATACATTACATTCAATATCTCTTGTCTCCTGGACTATATGACTGAATACATTACATTCAATATCTCTTGTCTCTTGGACTATATGACTGAATACATTACATTCAATATCTCTTGTCTCCTGGACTATATGACTGAATACATTACATTCAATATCTCTTGTCTCCTGGACTATATGACTGAATACATTACATTCAATATCTCTTGTCTCCTGGACTATATGACTGAATACATTACATTCAATATCTCTTGTCTCTTGGACTATATGACTGAATACATTACATTCAATATCTCTTGTCTCCTGGACTATATGACTGAATACATTACATTCAATATCTCTTGTCTCCTGGACTATATGACTGACTACATTACATTCAATATCTCTTGTCTCTTGGACTATATGACTGAATACATTACATTCAATATCTCTTGTCTCCTGGACTATATGACTGAATACATTACATTCAATATCTCTTGTCTCTTGGAATATATGACTGAATACATTACATTCAATATCTCTTGTCTCCTGGACTATATGACTGAATACATTACATTCAATATCTCTTGTCTCTTGGACTACACGACTGAATACATTACATTCAATATCGCTTGTCTCCTGGACTATATGACTGAATACATTACATTCAATATCTCTTGTCTCCTGGACTATATGACTGAATACATTACATTCAATATCTCTTGTCTCCTGGACTATATGACTGAATACATTACATTCAATATCTCTTGTCTCTTGGACTATATGACTGAATACATTACATTCAATATCTCTTGTCTCCTGGACTATATGACTGAATACATTACATTCAATATCTCTTGTCTCCTGGACTATATGACTGACTACATTACATTCAATATCTCTTGTCTCTTGGACTATATGACTGAATACATTACATTCAATATCTCTTGTCTCCTGGACTATATGACTGAATACATTACATTCAATATCTCTTGTCTCTTGGAATATATGACTGAATACATTACATTCAATATCTCTTGTCTCCTGGACTATATGACTGAATACATTACATTCAATATCTCTTGTCTCTTGGACTACACGACTGAATACATTACATTCAATATCGCTTGTCTCCTGGACTATATGACTGAATACATTACATTCAATATCTCTTGTCTCCTGGACTATATGACTGAATACATTACATTCAATATCTCTTGTCTCTTGGACTACATGACTGAATACATTACATTCAATATCTCTTGTCTCCTGGACTATATGACTGAATACATTACATTCAATATCTCTTGTCTCTTGGACTATATGACTGAATACATTACATTCAATATCTCTTGTCTCCTGGACTATATGACTGAATACATTACATTCAATATCTCTTGTCTCTTGGACTACATGACTGAATACATTACATTCAATATCGCTTGTCTCCTGGACTATATGACTGAATACATTACATTCAATATATCTTGACTCCTGGACTATATGACTGAATACATTACATTCAATATCACTTGTCTCCTGGACTATATGACTGAATACATTACATTCAATATCTCTTGTCTCTTGGACTACATGACTGAATACATTACATTCAATATCTCTTGTCTCTTGGACTACATGACTGAATACATTACATTCAATATCTCTTGTCTCCTGGACTATATGACTGAATACATTACATTCAATATCTCTTGTCTCTTGGACTATATGACTGAATACATTACATTCAATATCTCTTGTCTCTTGGACTATATGACTGAATACATTACATTCAATATCTCTTGTCCCCTGTACTATATGACTGAATACATTACATTCAATATCCCTTGTCTCCTGTACTATATGACTGAATACATTACATTCAATATCTCTTGTCTCTTGGACTATATGACTGAATACATTACATACAATATATCTTGTCTCTTGGACTATATGACTGAATACATTACATTCAATATCTCTTGTCTCTTGGACTATATGACTGAATACATTACATACAATATATCTTGTCTCTTGGACTATATGACTGAATACATTACATTCAATATCCCTTGTCTCCTGGACTATATGACTGAATACATTACATTCAAAATCTCTTGTCTCCTGTACTATATGACTGAATACATTACATTCAATATCACTTGTCTCTTGGACTATATGACTGAATACATTACATTCAATATCTCTTGTCTCTTGGACTACATGACTGAATACATTACATTCAATATCCCTTGTCTCTTGGACTATATGACTGAATACATTACATTCAATATCTCTTGTCTCCTGTACTATATGACTGAATACATTACATTCAATATCTCTTGTCTCTTGGACTACATGACTGAATACATTACATTCAATATCACTTGTCTCTTGGACTATATGACTGAATACATTACATTCAATATCCCTTGTCTCCTGTACTATATGACTGAATACATTACTTTCAATATATCTTGTCTCCTGGACTATATGACTGAATACATTACATTCAATATCTCTTGTCTCTTGGACTATATGACTGAATACATTACATTCAATATCTCTTGTCTCCTGGACTATATGACTGAATACATTACATTCAGTATCTCTTGTCTCCTGGACTATATGACTGAATACATTACATTCAATATCTCTTGTCTCCTGGACTATATGACTGAATACATTACATTCAATATCTCTTGTCTCTTGGACTATATGACTGAATACATTACATTCAATATCTCTTGTCTCCTGGACTATATGACTGAATACATTACATTCAATATCTCTTGTCTCCTGGACTATATGACTGAATACATTACATTCAATATCTCTTGTCTCCTGGACTATATGACTGAATACATTACATTCAATATCTCTTGTCTCTTGGACTATATGACTGAATACATTACATTCAATATCTCTTGTCTCCTGGACTATATGACTGAATACATTACATTCAATATCTCTTGTCTCCTGGACTATATGACTGACTACATTACATTCAATATCTCTTGTCTCTTGGACTATATGACTGAATACATTACATTCAATATCTCTTGTCTCCTGGACTATATGACTGAATACATTACATTCAATATCTCTTGTCTCTTGGAATATATGACTGAATACATTACATTCAATATCTCTTGTCTCCTGGACTATATGACTGAATACATTACATTCAATATCTCTTGTCTCTTGGACTACACGACTGAATACATTACATTCAATATCGCTTGTCTCCTGGACTATATGACTGAATACATTACATTCAATATCTCTTGTCTCCTGGACTATATGACTGAATACATTACATTCAATATCTCTTGTCTCCTGGACTATATGACTGAATACATTACATTCAATATCTCTTGTCTCTTGGACTATATGACTGAATACATTACATTCAATATCTCTTGTCTCCTGGACTATATGACTGAATACATTACATTCAATATCTCTTGTCTCCTGGACTATATGACTGACTACATTACATTCAATATCTCTTGTCTCTTGGACTATATGACTGAATACATTACATTCAATATCTCTTGTCTCCTGGACTATATGACTGAATACATTACATTCAATATCTCTTGTCTCTTGGAATATATGACTGAATACATTACATTCAATATCTCTTGTCTCCTGGACTATATGACTGAATACATTACATTCAATATCTCTTGTCTCTTGGACTACACGACTGAATACATTACATTCAATATCGCTTGTCTCCTGGACTATATGACTGAATACATTACATTCAATATCTCTTGTCTCCTGGACTATATGACTGAATACATTACATTCAATATCTCTTGTCTCTTGGACTACATGACTGAATACATTACATTCAATATCTCTTGTCTCCTGGACTATATGACTGAATACATTACATTCAATATCTCTTGTCTCTTGGACTATATGACTGAATACATTACATTCAATATCTCTTGTCTCCTGGACTATATGACTGAATACATTACATTCAATATCTCTTGTCTCTTGGACTACATGACTGAATACATTACATTCAATATCGCTTGTCTCCTGGACTATATGACTGAATACATTACATTCAATATATCTTGACTCCTGGACTATATGACTGAATACATTACATTCAATATCACTTGTCTCCTGGACTATATGACTGAATACATTACATTCAATATCTCTTGTCTCTTGGACTACATGACTGAATACATTACATTCAATATCTCTTGTCTCTTGGACTACATGACTGAATACATTACATTCAATATCTCTTGTCTCCTGGACTATATGACTGAATACATTACATTCAATATCTCTTGTCTCCTGGACTATATGACTGAATACATTACATTCAATATCTCTTGTCTCCTGGACTACATGACTGAATACATTACATTCAATATCTCTTGTCTCCTGGACTATATGACTGAATACATTACATTCAATATATCTTGACTCCTGGACTATATGACTGAATACATTACATTCAATATCACTTGTCTCCTGGACTATATGACTGAATACATTACATTCAATATCTCTTGTCTCTTGGACTACATGACTGAATACATTACATTCAATATCTCTTGTCTCCTGGACTATATGACTGAATACATTACATTCAAAATCTCTTGTCTCCTGGACTATATGACTGAATACATTACATTCAATATCTCTTGTCTCCTGGACTACATGACTGAATACATTACATTCAATATCGCTTGTCTCCTGGACTATATGACTGAATACATTACATTCAATATCTCTTGTCTCTTGGACTACATGACTGAATACATTACATTCAATATCTCTTGTCTCCTGTACTATATGACTGAATACATTACATTCAATATCTCTTGTCTCTTGGACTATATGACTGAATACATTACATTCAATATCCCTTGTCTCCTGGACTATATGACTGAATACATTACATTCAAAATCTCTTGTCTCCTGTACTATATGACTGAATACATTACATTCAATATCACTTGTCTCTTGGACTATATGACTGAATACATTACATTCAATATCTCTTGTCTCTTGGACTACATGACTGAATACATTACATTCAATATCCCTTGTCTCTTGGACTATATGACTGAATACATTACATTCAATATCTCTTGTCTCCTGTACTATATGACTGAATACATTACATTCAATATCTCTTGTCTCTTGGACTACATGACTGAATACATTACATTCAATATCACTTGTCTCTTGGACTATATGACTGAATACATTACATTCAATATCCCTTGTCTCCTGTACTATATGACTGAATACATTACATTCAATATATCTTGTCTCCTGGACTATATGACTGAATACATTACATTCAATATCTCTTGTCTCTTGGACTATATGACTGAATACATTACATTCAATATCTCTTGTCTCCTGGACTATATGACTGAATACATTACATTCAGTATCTCTTGTCTCCTGGACTATATGACTGAATACATTACATTCAATATCTCTTGTCTCTTGGACTACATGACTGAATACATTACATTCAATATCGCTTGTCTCCTGGACTATATGACTGAATACATTACATTCAATATCTCTTGTCTCCTGGACTATATGACTGAATACAGTACATTCAATATCTCTTGTCTCTTGGACTACATGACTGAATACATTACATTCAATATCTCTTGTCTCCTGGACTATATGACTGAATACATTACATTCAATATCTCTTGTCTCTTGGACTATATGACTGAATACATTACATTCAATATCTCTTGTCTCCTGGACTATATGACTGAATACATTACATTCAATATCTCTTGTCTCTTGGACTACATGACTGAATACATTACATTCAATATCGCTTGTCTCCTGGACTATATGACTGAATACATTACATTCAATATATCTTGACTCCTGGACTATATGACTGAATACATTACATTCAATATCACTTGTCTCCTGGACTATATGACTGAATACATTACATTCAATATATCTTGTGTCATGGACTATATGACTGAATACATTACATTCAATATCACTTGTCTCCTGGACTATATGACTGAATACATTACATTCAATATATCTTGTGTCATGGACTATATGACTGAATACATTACATTCAATATCTCTTGTCTCCTGGACTATATGACTGAATACATTACATTCAATATATCTTGTGTCATGGACTACATGACTGAATACATTACATACAATATCTCTTGTCTCCTGGACTATATGACTGAATACATTACATTCAATATCTCTTGTCTCCTGGACTATATGACTGACTACATTACATACAATATCTCTTGTCTCCTGGACTATATGACTGAATACATTACATTCAATATCTCTTGTCTCTTGGACTATATGACTGAATACATTACAATCAATATCTCTTGTCTCTTGGACTATATGACTGAATACATTACATTCAATATCTCTTGTCTCCCGGACTATATGACTGAATACATTACAATCAATATCTCTTGTCTCCTGGACTATATGACTGAATACATTACATTCAATATCACTTGTCTCCTGTACTATACGACTGAATACATTACATTCAATATCTCTTGTCTCCTGTACTATACGACTGAATACATTACATTCAATATCACTTGTCTCCTGGACTATATGACTGAATACATTACATTCAATATCTCTTGTCTCTTGGACTATATGACTGAATACATTACATTCAATATCTCTTGTCTCTTGGACTATATGACTGAATACATTACAATCAATATCTCTTGTCTCTTGGACTACATGACTGAATACATTACATTCAATATCTCTTGTCTCCTGGACTATATGACTGAATACATTACATTCAATATCTCTTGTCTCTTGGACTACATGACTGAATACATTACATTCAATATCTCTTGTCTCCTGTACTATATGACTGAATACATTACATTCAATATCTCTTGTCTCTTGGACTATATGACTGAATACATTACATTCAATATATCTTGTCTCTTGGACTATATGACTGAATACATTACATTCAATATCTCTTGTCTCTTGGACTATATGACTGAATACATTACATTCAATATATCTTGTCTCCTGGACTATATGACTGAATACATTACATTCAATATATCTTGTCGCGCTTTGCTTTAACGTCATGTAGTCGGTGGCTTAGTGATAGACGTGGTAATTGACACATATATCTACAACATTAATCAGCTAATTATTGCGGCAATATTCTTGTTTAAACCCCGGGGTCTAAACTAGGATAATACTTACATTTCCAATCATAATACAAATGTACTTTGAGAATAGAATTGAGATTTGAGCTCGTAGACTGTTCTCAAGTTTTGCAACCTCCAGGCCTGGGTGTTCTATGAAACACTAACTCAGTGTTTCCACTACAGGACTATTCCATGACGATGTTGATTGGACAAAAATGGTTCGACGAACGTCTTATGTTTGATGATGTGTTGAATTTTACAAGATTGGAACTTGATGATTCATTGTTCAATCACGTCTGGTCTCCTGATCTCTACATAGTGAACGAACATTTCTCAGACTTCCATGAAGTAATGGTGCCAAATAAGTTTATACACATTTATCCACATGGATTAGTTCATCATCTGGCCAGGTAATAGATACATATACATACACAGTAAAACGCCTCGAAACCGGACCCCATCCGGACCGGGCCATAAGTCCGGATTTCTGAGAAGTCATGTTTTCACAGAGCATTTGATAAAAATCCGAAAAAAGGGACTTAGAAAATTGTCCAAATTTTAGGGAATTCCAGTTTTCAGTGGTTTTACTGCATATACAGGCGCCTGACTCACGTCATAGAAAACTCGCTTAAGATTTATTTTCATTTCATGTCGAAATAAACTTGAAGTCATTGTGTCTGTCATTGCACAGCACAACCAGCAAACGTTTCGTCTTTTTAATAGAAAATTTCCTACATCAAAATAGTAGCATACGACCACCTCTCTGTTTCACTATATTTTCTAGAGTTTTTGACGTACAGTTGTTGATTAAATGTACAGTACAACCTCTCCAGAGCGACTCTCTCTAGAACAATAATATCCCTTCAACAACAACAGGATTTTCCCCACTGCACGATTTAACTATTGATTTAACCTCTCTATTATACTACTCCGTTTTGAGAGACTGCACTGTAATATTGTTTATAAATATCAGTACGTAATATCATTCTGTATTTTCACAGGGTCACGGGAACATATTCCTGTCATATGCTACTTCATAAATATCCTTTCGACACCCAGTACTGTCACATAGAGGTAGGAAGTTGTAAGTACGACTTGTCATGTTTGTATAATTTATGCATTAATGCTGACTTCAAATCACTGTAATCTCTCACTGATGGAGGGTCGTTGGTTCGAGCCCAGCTACCGACCATGTCTCTTTCTGTTAGAAGATGGACAGTTACTTACCGAGGATGGGAGTCTAGTACTGGTTCTTCCCAGGAAAGATGGTTTGGTGAACTGTCCGCCTCATATGAATCTGACTGTTGAAAAGGGGCGTAAAACTAAAAAAAGAAAGACAATATGATGATTTCTATGCAATTAATTACGATGAATTTCATAAATGTAGTTAACAGACTACTTTACAAAGCACATAATATCAATTACCGTTTAGCTGAAATTCAGTAAATTTCCTCAGGTCAAGTCCTAAACAGGATATGAGGAAAAACATTTAACTGTTTGTATTTGAGTATTTATTAGAATTCTTTCAGTTGGACATCGTATAGAGAACATAAAGTTTGTCTGGCACGAGGAATCTCTGTCTGTTGGTGAAACCGTAGACTTTCCACAATTTCATCTGGAAAATGTTGAAGAATATAACTGTGAGAAAGAATTTCTTGGATGTGCGTACACTTTACTATAATCATACATGTGTAGTCTCTCAGTACAAGCAAGGAAATATATAGTCAAACCTGTGAACAAAGGCCACCCTTGGGAATTACATAATGTGACATTTATTGACAGGTGGCCTTTATTCTGAAGTCATTTTGTTCTGAATGAACCAAAACCATTTTTTAAAGATTCGCCTTTATTTACCGGGTGGTATTTATTCGGACGTTTGACTGTATACAAGATATAAGTAATCTCTGTCGTGTTGTATATTCATCATGGGAGATATTTTTAACATTTAATTTGATTTAAACTTATTTATATCACATCGATTGAAGAACAAGTTCTTACAACTTATGTCAACTACTCCCGATGACTGTTTCCTGGGTTCTGACCAGTACTTCCGCCGAAGAAGGGATTGTGAAGGTTCGAAAATCGAACCCGCAACCTCCGGGGTAGGAGTCAGACGCTGTACCCCTAAACCACTTCTCCTCCATATTTTGTTTTATTTTCTATTTTAAACATTTTATTGCCGAGTTCCTTATAAATACGGTGCATGTAAATAATGCGGTAACGATCATGAGTTGTTTATCTGAGAATTGATCTAAAAGTGCTGTAGTAGAGAATATCACTATTCTCGAACATTAAAACTTATTTAATTGTATTAGTAAAGTAATAATAACGATCTTACAGACACATTAAATTAACATTCTATTTGATAATATGTTTGTGATTTGTTTGTCTACAGCAGTATATCCGTGTATAGGCCTAAAATTCATTCTTAAAAGAGACAGTGCATATTTTATCATTGAGATATACATACCAAGTATTCTAATTGTCGTCCTCTCATGGATGAGTTTCTGGATAGACTGTGCGGCGGTCCCGGCTCGAGTCTCACTGGGTCTGCTCACAGTGCTGACCATGACTACACAGAGTACCGGAAGTAAATCTGACCTGCCTCACGTGTCGTATGTAAAGGTATGTGACGTCATTCAATCATCTGAATATATCTTTGTTTATCACTATAAGATTTAGACATCTCCAGTGCGGCCCTCTCTTGAGCAACAACATCCTACTGCACGTTTTAACTATTAATTTAACCTCGCTAGAGCACCAACCTCTCAACAACAACATAATTTTGCTTCTCCCGAAGGGTGTTGCTTAGGGAGGTTGTCGCTCAAGAGAGAGTCACTTTGTAGAGGTTCTACTGTAGTTATGTTAAGGGTTACTTTTCATTATCAAAAACATTAAGGTGCGTGGGACGAACAACTTTTCTTTTTAAACACCTGTCATGATAAGAGGTTCGATCCGTTCCCAAAATATTTTCCGACTTTGGAGTTTTGCCGAGTAAAACTTTCGAGTCAGCAAACAAATGGGGTCTGTGGAGTACTGTTAGTTATGGTCTCTGACTAGTAATCACTAGCCCCTCACCACTGTGAGTTCGACTCCCACTGGGTACCTAAATTCACATTTGAGGAAACTGTCCAGCTAGCTTAGATAAGGTCGATGGTTCTATCCAGGTATACTCCAGGTATACTCACGGTATACTCCAGGTATACTCACGGTATACTCCAGGTATACTCACGGTATACTCCAGGTATACTCACGGTATACTCCAGGTATACTCACGGTATACTCACGGTATACTCACGGTATACTCCAGGTATACTCACGGTATACTCCAGGTATACTCACGGTATACTCCAGGTATACTACTCCAGGTATACTCACGGTATACTCCAGGTATACTCACGGTATACTCCAGGTATACTCACGGTATACTCCAGGTATACTCACGGTATACTCCAGGTATACTCACGGTATACTCCAGGTATACTCCAGGTATATATCCAGGTATACTCCAGGTATACTCCAGGTATATATCCAGGTATACTCCAGGTATACTCCAGGTATATATCCAGGTATACTCCAGGTATATATCCAGGTATACTCCAGGTATACTCCAGGTATATATCCAGGTATACTCCAGGTATATATCCAGGTATACTCCAGGTATACTCCAGGTATATATCCAGGTATACTCCAGGTATATCCAGGTATACTCCAGGTATACTCCAGGTATATATCCAGGTATACTCCAGGTGTACTCCAGGTATACTCCAGGTATATATCCAGGTATACTCCAGGTATACTCCAGGTATACTCACGGTATACTCCAGGTATACTCCAGGTATACTCACGGTATACTCCAGGTATACTCCAGGTATACTCCAGGTATATATCCAGGTATATATCCAGGTGTACTCCAGGTCTACTCCAGGTATACTCACGGGGTCTTCCTCTACTATTTAAGCTGTTGCTGGTGGACGCTAAACACCAGTGAAAAAACAACAACATTTTTTATTTATTTTTAGGCCCTAGACGTTTATCTGACCACATGCTTGGCGTTTGTATTTCTTGGACTCCTGGAGTTTGCATGTGTAAATGTATTAACACAATCTATCAATAACAAAATCAACGATATCAGGGAGACGAACGAAACTGGAGAGGGTGGGGCTGTTTCCATGACAACCGATAATACTGTAAATATATTTTAATGTATCTATAATATACAAATGTATACACTAATAAATACATAGCGTTTAAAAATCCATAGAATGAGAATTACAACTTATTTTTTAACAACTTTTGAATAGTGCTAAAAACTGCATAATAAAATTTCTTACGGTGTTTAGTACATTTTGTACTAAATTTTACTAAACTTAATGTTGTATTGTTATAGAGGTAAAATTCAAAGCCGTACATTTAACAAAAATCGGAACTACATGTAAATCTATTTTAAACAGTTAAGCACATTTGTTAAATTTTCAGGTAACCAGATTTTTATTCATTGTAACAGTTTTGCACATTATCATGAGCACTTACTAGTTTATTTCATTTATTCGGAATCAAAGCCATATTTACTTTTTGTTTCAGAGTTCTGTGAAATGCTTCGCTTTAGGAAAACTAACAGTTAGCTTCAAGAATAAATCCGGGATAGAACGGGCGCGTCTTGTGGATAACGTGTCTAAAATCCTGTTTCCCGGATCTTTCATGTTGTTTAATATCATATACTGGTGTTATTACATGACTTAATTTTGTTATTTAAACAACAATTTTACTTCAAACAAAGCTTACAATATTTGTTTACAATGGCGTTGCTCAGTGCTCAACTGAACTCAGTGCGGAGCACACACATTTTGTGGGGTTTCCAAGGAAATATTTCAAATACCATGTTAATAATACTCCAATCTGAGACATTGTGAAAACATTGTGGTTTATAGTATGTATATATATTACTTTAACTGAAGAAAGTTTCAAACATTTCGGAGTTGGGGTTTGTTTAGTATTTTTTAACTGTGCGATAATTTGTAAGTTTCCACACTGCAACTGACAGGTTCATCCACTTAACTAAATAGTTATAGCGATAGGTCAACAGTTTACGTGAGTTCATACCTTGGGTGCTGTGCATGTTCCCTGTGATAGTTAGGTTGAAGAGATCGTGTCTAGGACTAATCATTCTCCAACGTTGAGCTTTCATGTGGAACACTTAGATGATGAATTTAGACAAACCTTACCACAGAACAGAATCATGTGACCCATGGCGAAATAAAACACCAAAAATAAAACACTATAATAAAGGTCAACAAAAGTCTAGGACATCCACTGTAAACTTTATACACGATGTTTTACGGGGCGCGAATACATAATTTCATAATTACCGACAAGGTGAATTTGGCTATAGACGTTAAAGTCGAAACACATTAAACAATATCTGCAAGCCAGCAACAAACAAGATCACTGATCGCCTTATGTAGCTAATATGATTCCCACAACATCCGGTTACCTTAGTGGATCACGTGATATTGACTGTTGACTGAACGGTGAAGGGTTCGAGTCTTAGATGAGACGCAGTTTCTCAGATTTAAATAAAACATCCGGTCTGTATCTTCATCCAGGGTTCGCACATCATGAAGATACTGGGGTAGCTGTTGTCATAGGATTAAACAAACTAATACTATTGGGTAATACAGGGAATTTCTATGTTCACCGTAGAATTAACTGACCAATGGCTGTCGTTAGGATTTTGCCTTTGAGGTAAAATCCAACAGATAGGACTGGATGTGTCAGTTCGTCCCTGACAAGAAAGGTGAATCTTATGACAGGTGATGGACAGTCCAAATTAAACCATATCACCAAAATGTTATCTTTGTAATGTGACAATTTTTAGATTTCGAATTCTTCGAAATGCAAAAAAAGAGAGACTATCTAAACATATATTTGTGTATTACATCGAATAACTGCACGATAAACAGTATTGGTATCGAAAGACGTCTATCTGTACATATAATTAGAAGCAGATATCTAGATTTTATCTTGTGACCGCCTTACCATCCAATGAAATACAAGCAATATTTCAGGTTTTTTTATTTGTTTGTCGTTCATGTATTTTATGCTTTAAAACGTTGTTCAAATGGATCAGACAAAAGCAGGTACATTTTACTGTTATACAAACAACATGGTATTGTCATTCTAGATAGAACACTATCTCATATTATTATGATATATAAAATGATCTAATTAACTGGGAATATTGAGTTTCTTTCATTACTAGACTTTTCATGTAAATTCCGGATCCAGAAATTATCAAATAATGGAATATTAATTTTATGCATAGGACGTGACAACATTCGTCTATTTTGAAACGGGTTATCTAAACCACGGGATAGCTAGTTGACCACGAAGTACCTACATATTCTTGGCATTTTGGCGATAAATGTAGATTATTTTACCTGAAATGGTTTCAGGGCACAAGACCCCAATGACTGACAACTGACATAATGTAAGCCAGTGAGTTTTATCCAAAACAATTAATTGATCGAACAAACGAACTAATAGACAGACGGACGGACGAACGATCGGAAAACCAAGCGAAAGGACAGGATACTTAGAAAATGCACCGTGTTCCGCAAAAACATAAACTAGAACAATTATACACATGTTTATGTTAATGTCTGTCTGGAGTGTTTGCTGCTGGTTGTACAATTGTTGCTGACTGAAAATTAGTTTGATTTAAGGTTACCTAAGTTGATTTATTTTGTCTAATTTTTATCCTCCTGATTTTGTCCACCATTTATCTTTTAACTTCCGCATTCCAACTACACTCCATTTTACTAGATTGCCCTCCACCATATCCCGAGCAAATCGGGTCAACTCCTCATGCAGGACCAAACCAGTACACGTCAGCTGGAGCTTACCAGTCACCACCAGTAGGTGTGGGATCCTACCAACCATCAAACAATACATCAGAGACCCCACGTGGTGTTATTTACATGCACGAGCAGCACATACAACACGTGCAATATACTAACGTGAGTAAACATGTCTACATCATCTATGTAAGGTCGCCAGTGGTGCCTGACACGTGTTTACTTCCCGGCCCAGATTGAATAATTTCCTTTTCAAGATTGTTTTATAACTGTGTCTTCTTGAGACTTCCTTGTGTGTTGGTGCCCTTCTCAAAGTTAACGTTTTAATGGTATCTGGTGACATTATACATCAAGATTACAACATTACATCAATTTCATGAAATGTTCGATGCCACAAATTGTTTTAATTAATGTGAGATATTGCTCTTTTATGGTCTGTAATTAACTATTACTAGGTTCTGTTATTTTTAACATTGATTCATATTTCAATCCTGTATTTATTTAAATTCACTCATTGTTGATCATTGGCTACGTTTACCTGATTAATCAAAGAACAAGGAAGTTATTTATTTGTCACTTACAATAACGTTCGGGGCAGCAGGGTGCAGACTTATTTTGTAGCGAAACCAATATCCAATAAGTGGCATCTTTTAAAACAAACATAAACTTAGTAACAATTAGTAACAAATAGCACACTAACGTGATAGTTTTATATGAAAGAAGAAAAATAAATTTTAGACATGTTTGTATATCATACGGCAGGTACAAAGGCAACAACCACAAGCTACGATCACTGTAGTACAGCAGGCCCCACCACCTCCGGACTATTTAGTACCTTCAATAATGGCTTGTTTGTGTTGTTTCTGGCCAACAGCGCTGTGTGCCATCATGTATTCCATGAAGGTAAAGAAATAAGGGCTACAAGTTTTATACTTACTGGTTTGCAAACATGATCAAAAACAAGATACATATAAATGATGTATGTGGTATTACACCGTTCAGCATCACGCGAAACGAGTGTTTCTGTACATACTTTATATAGAAATAAATCTACACTGTATTCGGAACTTGGCATTACCAGTAGCACAAATATTTCAATTAGACTAACAATACCTGTATTCCATTTACAGTCAACTTCCCTGGCATATGCGGATGACATGGATGGGGCTTGGAGAGCGTCGTCAACAGCAAGAAGTCTTATGATTTCAAGTATTGTGATCGGAGTCATTTGTTTTGCAATGATTGGTATCATAATAGCTGTAGGAAACAGCAACCATTAAATAACATATCTATACATACACAGACACCAATGTGTGCTTAACATGTATTCCAGTACAATATCCTGTTCTGTTGTCTCTACACAGAGTTGTCGTTCTTTGCCTCTCACATAATGTATGTTTTTGCACGTTAGTTTATAAACAAAATTTTCAACTGAGTGATGTGAATCCATGTATAGTCTGAAAATAGAACTTGTGACTTCAATTGAAAATTTATATATTTCTGACATTTGCGAAATAAAATTCTATGCGGTCCTTTATTCTTTACCATTTTATATTATAACCATAACAGACATTGCTGTAAATTATATTCACATAAACATGTACACGCGTGGATATCTATACAACATATAGAAATATTTATCCAAATAGAAAAGACAACTATACGCCCATCATAGTTTTTTTAATTTAAATATTTCAAGAAAAAAAAATAGTTATGATATCATTTACTCTGGTCGATGTAAATACTTCTCTAATCTTTCGACCAAATGAACTGTATGCATGCAACAACGGTAACAAAAACAACAACAATACCAGTAACGACAACAAAATTTAATTCCATGATTCATCAATTACTTCAAAAATATTTCATAGAACAGATCAGAACATTTATTTAGACTTGTACATGAGTACATCATCATAAATATTACAAAATATAATACAAATATTAATTACACGAATCACGCACTGAAGGTGAAAAGGAAAACATGAAACATAATATTCGAACAATACAGAAGATATACATATACATATAACAACTGAGGGTGAAAAATAATTAAAGTAATGAAAAAAAAGTCAAATCTAATTCTATATCAGTATTTCTATTCTATATCTATTGTTAAAGAGTTCCTGTGAGCTAATGCTAATTTGATATATAAATACATAAATTTGTTAAAATTTCTTAATATCAGTTCGTAGCATTTTAATAAATTTAAACATGTTAGAACGTGTGTAATAATTTCGCTTTATATATTTCTTCCTAATATCAGTATAACACAGACAAACTAAAATGAATACAAAACATACAAAACATAGGTCGCTATCTCTCACCAGGTGTCGCACCAATTATTATGTAACAAACATTCTAACAAACTAAATCGAGTGAAACTTTAAATTCCAAATATCCTTTGAATTTGCTTAACATGTATTCAAAAAACGAATTTTGATAGATAAATACACTGTGTCTAAATGGTAAAAATATAATGTAATACCAAAACCGGACACCACATCTGAATCCGTGGTTATCTGATTCTAAGGTAACTCTAACACAGAACCCTCTAAGCACAAATCATATCTTAACTCTCAAACTACTCCAGACTTCAACTTTGCTTGCAATATAAGTAAAATAGTTTGCGACTCCTTTGTAAATAGAACTTCGAAATATGAGCTGGGAGATTAAGCCCTGGTTTTACAATATTTGTATGACAAACACGTTCTAAGTAATAAGAAACAAAATATATATTGATAGATATGTGTGCATATACAGTCAAATATGTATTAGAGGCCACTTCCGAATATAGGCCACCCTATGAATAAAGACCATTCTTTTAAAAACCATCATTGATTGTTTATAACAAACTAACGTCCGAATAAAGGTCACATGTCAATAAAGGTCACATGTCAATAAAGGTCACATGTCAATAATGGTCACATGTCAATAAAGGTCACATGTCAATAATGGTCATACTTTGTCTTTCCAACGGGTGGCATTTGTTTAAAGGTTTGACAGAATGAAGATGCAAATATACATGAAGTCGTAGAAGTGTAGATAAAAGCACGAGATGGTTTGATAAGCCACGTAAATCTAGGCACGTGTTTCAGGACAATAAACAAAAGCACATTCAGAATACATGTTGATAAACAAAAAAAGGAAATATATCAAATACGTGCACGTATATAACATCCAAGCAACACGTGCATATAAAGTGTATTAAAGTCCATGAAGTATATTTCATTATGTATGTACATGAACTTCACCGCTTATTGTACCTTACACGGATCAAGCCTGAGTGGATTCCCTTCTGAAAATGAAATATTAACATACTTTTATGAAGGCTGTCTTTATTACACGAAGATAACATTTGAAAACACTAAACAACATAACCATGGTAACTACATGTTATTTATACAGAGATATGAGACATTTGTTTTCCTATACGACGTCTACAATTGATACACGGGTGTAATGGAAAATACGTAGAGATAGAAAATGTATCAAAAAATCAAATCAAATTCGATTGTTCTTTCTAGTAAGGGTTGATCGCGCAATAATGAAATCACAAAATGAAAAATTGTGATACATGAAAAACAATTAAAACAATTAAAACAATGCTGGGTTAGTAGATACAACAGAGCAACCTCTACAAAGCAACACCCTTAGGGAGAAGCAACACTATGTTGTTGTTGAGAGGTTGTTATTAATAAATTAATAGATAGTTAAAGCATACAGTGGGAAAAATCATGCTGTTGTTGAAGGAAGGTTGTTGCTTAAGAGAAGGTCGCTCTGGAGAGGTTTCACTGTTGTAAAATTTGTAACACAGAAAACAAACCTAAATCATATCTTCCTGAAATCTGTCTGTCACAACGTGGGCATTGCCTTACGCGGAAAGCACATCTCTGACAACAGACTTGATGACGACACGGTCCAAATATAGTGTCAGCCATTTTCTCACCACATCCCATACATGGTGTCAGCCCAAGTAGCTGAGCAAACAAGCCAGCCGCGGTCTGGGGTCTCGCTGAAGCACCCGCCCCGCCTCCATTTCCGCTGAAATTATTAGATGCATATTACTTAACACTGATCGAAGTGCAACGGAGCCTGACAATTTCATTTTCAAAACATTTATTAACAATAAAACAGTATTAATAAACAAATGACTGACTGCACAGCATATGGTTCATCTGTAGTTCAGCAGTTCATCGAGGATTGATAAAAACATTCGTGTACTGAGTCCATATGTTTATCATACATAGGAATAAAGTTCTAAAATTCAGATGATCATAAAGTTCAGTATTTTCTTAATATTTGTGACATGTGTCGTTATTGGCAGTCCATATCTTATAGAATAATACCAAAGCAAATATAGACACTGAACCACTACCAGCGCAGGCGCCGTCATTACGACCCCAATGACGTTGCATGTTGAGGATGAGTGACGTCATGAATAAAAATCTTGGTTTAATATTTTCTGATATAAAGAAGACCATTTACTATCTTGCAGCAAATGTTCTGATGGCGTTCCTCATCTCTCCATCACTACAACATTCTATTGGTGTTCTTCCTTTGTAATTTCGTGTAGTTGTTCGGGCTCCATTTTGTATCAACAGACAAGCTAAGTTCATCCTGTCCTTGTTTTCATCTTGTCTCGAGACACGTACACCCAACAATAACCCCATCAGCTGAAAATATCACATCTTTATAATCATCAGCGTAATCACCATTATCATCATTATAACAATAAATATTGCTAACAATGCCAAAACTAACACCGCAAACAGCATCAACAACAACAACTATGCAATTAAAAATGACGTCATTGTGATAATTGAAATCTTCAATATCGGTATCTATGGTTATTTATTTAAACATTATTTTATATTTCGTGTTATTTGTATGATACAACAATAGAAATATATTGTGACTTTAGGATTTTACTTCCAGGCGATCCTTGAAATTACGACAATGCGCAAAATGTAATTTTTAGACAGGACGAACCTCATGCAGCCACATCAACAGCAACAGATAATTAAACATTTTACCAACATAATTGTTTGATATTTAACTCTCTGTTCATTATACAGATTTAGTGATTTGAATGGTATTTAAGTAGCCATGCTTGCTGAACGCAAACTTTAATCTTACAACTTTTTTCACATAAACCCAAAATGTAGCATAACGTAACCGCATTTTACGTTCTAGAAATAAAATGTAAAACCTGATCGTCTTCTCGTCCACTTCGAGTTCCCATCACACAATTATGTAATGGTGTATCACCATCGTCATCCTGTACGTTCACATCAGCGGCTGCAGGCGAGAGAAAAATAAATGTTTAATACATTCAGTATAGAATATGTCCGTCCTGTCATGCTTTCTCGATCCTAAATAGATTGGCCTCATTCAAGTAAGTTTTTTTAAATGGCGATACAGATGTAGTTTAATGGTGATTATTTTTTAATACAAAGACTACAACTTTCCAGAGCGGTTCTCTTGAGCAGCAATGTCCATTTAACAACAACATGATGTTTTCCCACCGTATGATTTAACTATTAATTTAACCTCTCTAGAGCAACATCCTCTCAACAACATCATAACTTTACTTCGGAGAGTTTGCATTGTACAAACTATATTTATAGTCGGTATACAAATAACATGTAAACATTAGTAAATACAGAACATATTTGAATCTATAGACGATTTAATATCACTTACAAGCATCTATCAGTATTTTTGAAGACTTGATATATCCTTGATGACAAGACAGGTGGAGAGGCGTATATTTGTTCACATTCAAACTATCCACAGCTGCGTTGGCCTGATGTTCAATAAATATAGTACGAATAACAATAAAATGGTAGGATTTATATATAACTAAGCTATACCAATTGGACAATCATTTCTATAAACATACCAGTATAACTTATCAGTAACAGTAGTACCAGAAAAATAGTCGAAATAACACAATACACGAGATCCCTTGTGATAGCCCTTTATAAACCCCGGATGTCATTGACCACAAAGGGAGGAGGGTCAAGTCTGTTCAACAGGGCAGACCCTACAGTGCCTGTTATAGTAATTGTTTTGTGTTAAAAAATAATACAGATGATTTCATTTCGAAAATATGCGGAGTTTTTAAACATGTTGCACTTTTTGTGTGTTTTGTGAAGTTTTGGTGTCACTGACAAGGCGTATATATTATTATAATTGTATTAATACATACGTTGTGACTATGTAATATTTGTACTTGTCTAAATAAAGATATGGTCTGTTCTGTTCGTATTTGTTAGTTTTTAGGAACTGAACGGTAGTTTAGCTTTTTATAGCCGTTACTCGCTCGGTGCGCATGGAATTTTGTGCGGACATAATTCTACGTTTTTACTCATCCGTCATGCAATTGTTAAACTATTCCCCGATTCATGTTGCTCAGCAAGTCTATGTAAGTTCTAATTTCTATGAATATTTTCAGTACTCGGATTAAACTGATAGCGTTTATCTTCACACTTACCTTCACTAAAACTTTTATAACACTAGCGTTGTCGTTCATGGCAGCAATGTGTAGTGCCGTGTATCTATCACTTGATCTACTCATGTTCTTTAATTCCGGTGATCTTGCCAAGAGTTTGGTCACAGTTCTGTAAGGCAAATCATACAAATGTAGGTAGATGTAGATGAACACGTTTTACTTTTAACCATCGAGTAATTTTTGTTTCCATGACAGCTATACATTGATTAAAGAAATGTGGGTACATGTACATTGTAATTATTGGAGAAAAATACAGTTTGTTACTAAAACGTAAGTATTGAATACGTGTTACCAAAATGGTTCATTTTAAACCTATCTATGTCAGTCACACTTCATTCTTAAAAATACATTATTTTATTCCATGACTCATATCTATTGATTTCCCTTTTTTAATTTTTATTGCACGCTATATGACCATTTTTGTCGATGCGCCATAAAAAACACTCAACAAAAAAATGGTTAAAAAACCTAGCTCTAGCTGTATGCAGAGGTCAACCTTAAAGTGGCATACCCTACAATTTGGTACATCTAGTATCAAGGTAAAATGATGATTGTAAAGAAAAAAATCAACGAGAAAGTTTCAGCCCAAAAGTCTTTCATTTAATAATAAAAATCATGAAGATATATATATATCCGTGACATATACCAAGTCCGGATTAAAGAACAAAGCGTTTTTTTTTGTGTCATTATCGCTTAATATACTTGGGGTCGAGGGAGTTATTGAATTAGTCTCCCAGTGTGACTCCAAAGCAACATTTTAAAGGTTGGCCTGAATAGACATTTCAAAGAGAGAACGATTACTGTGGTACTGTTTGTTACGTTTCGTGTAGATTTCTGTGTTTAAAGAAACAATAATTATCTTATTACGATATGATCTTACAATTCATCGTCTTTCATCGCAGCAAAATGTAATGGGCTCAATCCTTTCTTGTTACAGAGTTTTAGATTAGTTCTTTGGTCAGCAATCAGAAACGAAGCGATGGAATCATTTTTAGAAAGTATGGCATCATGCAAGGGCGTGTCTTGATGCATATCCTAAAAGAATAATAGTATACATATTGTCTATATATCAAAGTATACTTTACTGAGATAGTAAGATTTGTTTATGACAATACTTTCAATAATATGCCCCGCTCCTTCCGGGTTCGTCCTTTACTCATTTTACTCATTCTATTCGCATAAAACAAGGTATGTGATCTTGATTTATGTGAGGCGTCAACTATATGTCCTAAACACAATAAAGCATGTTGTTTCTCATTCCCAAACATTTCATTATAAGACCTTGAATGCCTGGTTTTATTTTCATAATTTTTAAATAACAAAATTACGAAATAAATAAGAATAAGTATTGAACATAAACAAAATACACATATTAAAATAACATGTTATGGCATTTACCAGTTTATTAGGGTCTGCACCCTTGCTTAATAGTTCTCTCAATGTTGTAACACATCCATTCCTAGCAGCAAAGTGTAGAGCCGTAGTTAACTGTGCATCAGCTAGGTTCACATTACATCCGGCTTCTATCAACAACATTGCAACTTCTTCTCGTTTCCTGGGGATACAAATCACGGGATTTACTTAAATAGTTTCTGAATGCAATCCATGTTAAGACCAAAGATACTTCAATGAAACCAATCTTTCAATACACAATCGTAATGAATATTTGTTATTACATATACAGTTTATACCCCCCAAGCTACATTCTTTGGAAGTAGCAAATTATGTTGTCGTTGAGAGGTTGTTGCTCTAGAGAGGTTGAATAAGTAGTTAAATCGTGCAGTGGGAAAAACCATGCTGTTGTTAAAGGGGGGTTGTTGATTAAAGAGAGGTCGCTCTGGAGAGGATGTACTGTACTTCCAAGAGTTTTACAGCAATTCAGAACACTATCTGCTGAAAGAACTTTGCACGATTTTGAAAAGAGAAATTTGCTACAAAAAGGTCACTGGTTTTAATCTACATATTCTCAAAGACATAAAATAAACATGTCTCATACAAACATGTCTCATACAAACATATTGATTAGAATAATACTTTGACGGTAAGAAAAAATAATCAGATAAAATTAACATACTTCATTAAAGCCGCCATGAGTGCGGTATGCCCTTTATCGTCAGTTATATCCAAGCCGGCTCGAGCTTGAAGTAAGACTTTCACAACCATTTTATGTCCTTCATGACTCGATATTATCAAAGCTGTCAAATTCTGGTGTTTCTGATCCACCTACAAAGAAATTTAATATTGTTATACGTTATGTGCGGTAATTCCATTGAAATTAGACCGCAGACAAATTAAGTCCACAAATGTAGCGAGCTCGACGTTCCGTAAGACGATTGAACAAATAATAATTTCTAGTCTAAACTTATGCGTATATTAATTTGTATTTGTTTGTTCGTATCAAGGAACTCTAACGGAAATATGTTTACGTATTTTCATTTGAATATTACCAGATTTGGATTCAGTCTCAATATTTTGGTAACCATGTCGACGTCATTCTTAGCAGCAGCTGACACAAGATGTTGTGGGCCTGCAGCTGTTCTTCCCTGGTTACCTCTAATAAACAGATTCTCGATCAGCCGTGCTAAAGCTTCTGCTGCCAAATCGGACTGTCCCGTCGCTTCATCACGACCTGGAGGGCAGAGATGTACAGTCATTGTATACTTATACACTTCTATACATATGTAATTATCAAGGTATTGTTATGTTTTTTTTGACAATATACTTATTTTTTTCAAACAATAAAATCGAAAAATATTTGGACTTAATTTCTGGTGACGAACACTAGATTATGTTTAGGTAAATAAAATCATGGTTAAAATAAAAATATGAAATACTGATTTATGTTGTCAGTTTATCTAAGACAATTTATCTGTTACTAATAAGATGTATACCATTTCCTCCGGCCCCGGCCCCTGCTCCAGCTCCTCCTGTCGCCCCTCCACTTCCTGTATCATCATCCCCTCCGTACATTCGATATCCGCGTCTTCCACTACCTCCGCGTTCATTTCTGTCATCTTCAAGTTCATTAATTCTTTCACCGGGAGCTGCTTCACAACATGCAGGATTAAACACCCAGGATTTATTCCCGAATGTGACAGCAACATCACCATCGGAATCTATTTTTACAACTTTACCAACTTTTCCAAGGACCTGAAAAAACCAGTCAACAGCAGAGTTTTACATGCTTCAAGTCATGTTCAGATTTATACACATTCTATTGGAATATGCACTTAGATGTCGTGTTTGTTACTGAGGGCGCGCATGTGTAAGGAGCTTCGATTTTCTTGCGATATTCAAACTTTTAGTACGATGAATATTACATGTATTACATAGCTAAGTAAATTAATCTTTATTTTTCCTTGAGGTAGATAGATAAAACATTCACACAGGTTCACGTGAATGTCATGCATGCAAGTATGTTACAGGGCTCTATACGTGTATACATCATACTGTATTAAACTTACTACTGCCATTTCTGACTGCCAGCCTCCATGTTGTGCCTGTAATGCACTAACAACATCTTTGTTCTCATTAATTCTTACTCTGTCACCTACTTTCAAGCTTGGTACCTAAAACAGGAATCATTAGATCGTAATACCAAACATTAAAACATGCATACAATCATCTATAAATACAATAAAACGGTTACGTAGTTTGCGACTGGAAGGTCGCCACACTTTAAATGTACCATATGTGTCTAATCACCTGATGTAAAAATGTGCAAGTAAATCGAAAATGCTGTAGAAAAACTTGATCAAGATGAGAGGTAGACATTATTTACTACCATGCATATAGTATGTTGACTTCATGTGTATTGATTTAGTTGACACAAAAGAAATATTAATAGTAATCAATCATTGCTTATTTCCTGCACTTTTCTATTATCTAAAGAAAATATGCTTCAGTATGAACCTTTTGTTTTTGTCGACAAGAGAAATGCAGTGATATGCTCCTTTTTATCTATTGCATAAATGTATGTGTGTTTACGAATATCTGTTGTGGGTAAATAGCTACACATAGTTAATGTTTATTGTTATATTATGAATACATATTTGTGTCTTGTTAATATGGCGGACGTAAACATCTGATAGTCGTTTAAACAGGTTTAGCTGTATTAAGTAAATACCTTCATGACAGCTTTAGGGTTAAATCTAAACTCCTTATCATCAAACTCAACAAGAACATCACCATTAACTTCAAATCCCTTCAATTCACCATGTTTACCTATATACTGAAAGTAAGAGAAATTTCAGCTATAAATACATTGACCACACATAAAGCAATAAGATTGTATCTTAATGTACTATGTACAGAAAGGACACCTTTACATGTACCAGATTCTTAATCAAAATCAAGATCAGGACCATCGATTACTTCATCAAAACCATCTGACCTTAGACAATAGACATTAGAAGATCAAGCAAAGTGTAATAACGCACCACAATAAGATAAGTTCGAATAAATTTCGAACGAAGCATCAGAAAAAAAGAAATAACTTAATATTTACGCTAGCCATCCGCATGACCCAGCCGCCATGACCTCGCTGTGACTCTTTTAATTCTGTTTCCGGTAGGAAGACACAAACTTTATCTCCTACTTGAAGAGGTTGTGTTTGTTTCACTTCCGTTTCCTGTGTGAATGTCTTCACGTTACGAATGTGTTCTTCTTTTGGAATATTTTGTGTACCTGAAATAAAAATACAATGTTTTGTTCTGACCAGTGAAGGTTGTATGAATGAGGGACTTCTTTAATCTCGGTACTACTCCATAGAGACTTGATAGATTGCTTTAACAATGTATATACTATTGGCAAAAACTTTTGTCATGCGCATTTATGACCATGTTTTACGATTTCAATATCCTTCTTCGTCCAGCAAACGAATAAACAACAAACATGTACATGTATTTGGCCAAACCGAGCTTCGCATTCAAAGGCCACTATCATCACGTGTCCCTTTGTCAGCGTACTATACTTCTTACAGTAAGTCAATATGTTTGATCGGTGATAACAGCGTTATCGCATTGACCAAAGTACAATTTTTACAGTGAGAGGAGTTACATGGCGAAAGTCATGTGATACAGTGACACGTCTCCAGTGATTAAAAAAATATCATTTTTGGAAATATAGTCAGACCTGTGAACCGGAGGTCAGTTTGTTCTAACAACCAATGTCGGTTTTTAAAAGAATTGCTTCTATTCACAGGATGGCTTTTATTCAGAGGTGGCCACTAACACAGGATTGACTGTACTTCAGTGTTACTGTAAAACTTACTCATTTTCAGTAAGTGATCACGATAGTAATCCATCCCTGGTGTTTGTTCTATACACAACAAGTCCACTTTCCCTCTGAATCCTACACGATATCTGTTCTCCTCTTTGTTGGGCCATCTGACTTTCACCGAGTCCCTCTCCTGTCCGGCTGTACCATGGTTGGTTACTTCTATCACCGTTCCAACTTTACCATCGCCGCCTAAACAAAAAACCAGTCTTTGTTATATATACAGTACAACTTCTCCAAATCAAGATCCGTCGGGAGTAGTGAAATTATATTGTTGATGAGCGGTTGTTAAATCTTGCAGTGGGAACAACATACTGTAGTTGAAGGGATGTTCTTGCTCAAAACAGAGCAGCACAGGAGAGGTTGAACTGTACCATTACTAAGAATGGACAGTGTTTTTTGTGCTGTTCAAAATTATACCTTATATCAAGCAGTTTATCGCATTAATTACCTAATTTCAATCTTATGAAAAATACCTATTTTTTGAAGAACTAACTAACCAATCTTTCTTCAAAAAGCCTGGGACTTTTCATGATAATACAGGAATATATCAAAGTGTCGTGGTCACTCACTCTCCAAATGCATTTTAGATATAGTACGAGAAAAGATTACTAGTACATAAATCAGTTACTCTTAGTCGGACAGTTGGTTTAAAACATTAAGATAAATACAGCGTCAGGCAAACTGTTCTACTGTCTTTGTAGTCGTTAATGCTTGGTGCTTTTTTTTGAAACTGATTGACATTTCAGCTTTCAATCGGCGCGCATGTATTTTTTATGCGCACCTAAATACATTTACTCCGTTTATATGTATACACCATGCAACTCTTAAACTAATTCCCTTTTTTATGTCACAGTGTAAGTCTATGTAAGCTAGTTTCCATGAGTACCTTCAGTACTTTGATTCTATTCTAACAGCACACAGATGGTGGAGACCAGAAGTAAATGAATAAGAATTGGAGATAACTGGACAATGAACTGACCGTCTTGATTCCTGTAATTCCAGTCCACTCCACGTCTTACTTTAGCCCCTTCAAACAATCCTAAAGATCGAATCTTATTACTAATGGATCGTTTTAGTACAGATTTCCTGGAATTAAGATATGAATTTGTATTTATATATTTACATGTAGTTATTAAATAATATATAATATTATGTTGATTATTTTTCATTACATGTAATTATATGTATATGTGTGTTCATGTACTTTATTTTTATTATTTTACATTACAAAGGGTATGTTAGCATTCTTAAATTTTTGCAAAACTTATGTATTTGTTTTTAAACTAAATTGCATAAGTAAACCTCGTACATACCCGGACATATCCGAACATACTCGTAAATACCCGGACATATCCGAACATATTCGTACGTACCCGGACATATCCGAACATACTCGTACATACCCGGGCATATCCGAACATACTCGTACTTACCCGGACATATCCGAACATACTCGTACATACCCGGACATATCCGAACATATTCGTACGTACCCGGACATATCCGAACATACTCGTACATACCCGGGCATATCCGAACATACTCGTACTTACCCGGACATACCCGGAGCATCGATTCTCTCAAAGGGATGTTGTAGGCTGTGTTTATCTTTAGAGTAACATGGTATACATAAATCTATATCAGAGCACGAAGCACACTTCCATCTGGTACCAGGAAAGTCAGATACTCCACAGCCGTCACATGTTACACCACTGTGAACCCATCCTGTCATATGCATCACATTGTATAATTAACGTGCCCTGTCTATATATAGGAACGCGCTTGTTATTGACAAGATCGTGTTTCTCGTGCCGTTAACCGGAAGTTAACATACATCGTATCAGTTAATACAAAGATCTACATCTCGGGAACTTTATATCATGTCTCCCATTTTTAGCTCGGCTGTTTCCAATGAAAAAGTCGAGCTATTGTGACCACTGCGTCGTCTGCGTCTGTGGAAAGAAACTTTAATGTAGCTCAAAGGTCAGAAACTATATGAGCTCCATAGGTGGATGGCGGTAAACAGAAGAGCGTTGACACCGCTTGCGGGGATCTTGTTTGTGTGCTTCTCTGTGCAATATTGACCTTGAACAAAATCTTGATCAATAAGAAATCGACTGGTCTATACCATACTGCAGTACATTGTACATAAATACCTCCATATAAGTTTATCTTATTGTTATAACATTCCACAAATGGCTGTTTACTCATGCAAACCTTTCAAACATAGATCACATGACAATTAAACATGACGTCAGTATCAATATAAATTATACGTATACCTAACTGAGCGCTGTCTAATACTCTAAGATCACATTTCCCATCATTACCAGTATCATACGTTCCACTGTTACCCATATCCCACTGTACCTCTACAGTGTTATCATCGTTGTCCTGGGTTACCGTACCCACGTGACCTTCACCTCCATCATCATCACCATAGTGCCAGTCTGGACCTCGTACCACTCGGATACCTTCTACTGCAACCGGCATACTTTTACGGTCGTGTTTTTTTACAATATAACTTTAATAGTCTGGAATAATAAATATACTGTTGTGAAAAGTTTGGATAACTTTACACCTACAGTTGTGCTTAAATATTTCAGTCTAGATGTATAAAGGTCAATTCAATGACATAAAATAACTTCCTTGTTTAAACGAACACTTAACCCAAATTTTCTGATATCTAACAATTCGCAACAATTCTTGCATGACTATAAACAATTTTCAATATCTGGTATTCAGGAAGTATAAATACACACGTATGAAATATCATGTGACTCATATAGTTAACAAGCCGGTGATTATTGGATAATATTATGTAGCCAACATTTATACCAAGACAATGTCACATGATCAGTGTCACATGATATAAATATTAATACAAATGTATTCCCGTACTGTTGATACCGCATGCCAGTTTTAGATTTCATTGATAAAATGTAGCAGTTAATTATTGTGTCTAAGTTTCGCAAATGTTAGAAGGAAGTTTTTAATTATATTTTATACACATATAATATTATATGTAAATATATTGTTCGGTAGAATGAATATTTTCATATACTTAGTAACAACACACTGATATTATAATGGCCATGTTAATATTAACACGTATCACATTATCAAATCATTCAGCAATTATCTATGCTTGCCCAGGCAGGAAACTAAACGGAAATTATTTCGGACGAATGGGAAAATAGTATCAATCCATGTCTAAGCAGTAGATGACACTTTCCATGGATAAGCGATGATTTCGAGGTTATAGGAATTATTGAGAACCAAATTTCTGACCTTATAGCTTGGGAGCATTCGACATGTCTGTAAGCATTCACTTACTAATGCTGCGTGGATATGTCCCTGGACAGTTATTTCTTGTACATGTTTTGTAATTTTTATTTCACAATAAATACAATATGTAGGCCTACTGTGGAGATTCTAAATTGACAATATGTTCATAGTTTCGATTCTAATAATTTTAATCAACAAATCATGGCATACTATAAACCCTATATACACGTCTGGTACATCGTAAGCAATGTATAAGTTTCGTTTTACAGTATCAGTGAAGTTGGTTTGACTTATAAATATTAAATTTACAAAAAGAACTTGAAATAACTTCGTCTCTGAACTAATTTTCTTCGTTTTTTTTCTTTCGCTTCACTTTAAATACACATCAGCAATATAAAAGTATCATATTATTTTATCAACAACATACATTTACATAGATTGTCTTTCATATATAAATATGTAACTTACATAATGTATATTATCCTTTTATGAACATTACAGTAATGTAATTTTATAAAATGTTAAAATTATTTCGTAGATTTGCGTAACAACTAACTTGGGAATCCCAACTTTATAATAATTTACTTCCTGGTTCTGGCGGAGTCATTTTAATAGAAATGCAAATAAAATCTAATTATTTTACTAAAACAATACTGTAATAATTCAATATGAGTAGATTTCAGAATTGCAAAAATAATAATTTTCAATTGTTCTGTTATATGTTATTTGCAACCAAAATCGGAAGTAACAACAAAATTTCTTTTTTCGGTTTCGATTTGAAAGCGATGTATATAAATAGAATGGTATATTTACAATCCAAGCGGTATGGGTGTAAACAAAGAGCGGAATGGTGTTTTACGATTTCGTCAACAAATATTGCTTGGTTAAAAAGGAATTGTATGTTTCAATGTTTACGTGGCATTATTTAAATCTATTAAACATCTTATCTGTGGAGGTCAGTTATAATAATAAACAAACTATTTTATTAAGAGCATACTATAATACAATTTTATTAAGTTTTAATATGTGTTTTATATGATGTTGAGATATTTTGGCTCACTGTTTAATACCAATCTCCTTATAGAATTGTCGTTCTTATACATACAGTACCTCTGTCAGTGACTGAATTAAATGTACCAAATGTTTTGTTAAACTAATGAGAAGATGCTTTCTTTGATATTTTTGGGTCAATATTTGATATAATAATACTTCTTTATGCATCCAAGTTTTGTACGGAAACAGACACAAAAAACACCAAATAGTGTCTCATAGCTGTCCAGTCATGTCTTCCGCACAAGACTCACGCTTTTAGACTTTCACGCTCCAATGACAAAATCTCCTGCTCCCAGCTCTGGCATGACAACTTTGTTAGACCCTAGTTGACTCCAACTGACCAATCACAGCACAGAAAGTGTTTGAAAAATCACGTAGATCACAGTTAGCCATTGTAATCTGTTGAACAACATCATATTCAACCAAACAGCTTGTGATTACATACAGCCATTTCATCACCAAGATCGTATATATCTCACAGTTTGTGATCTCAACAACTTTGTTATTCTTGACATCAAACGATTTTAAAATCGAACAGCTTCTATTAAAGGAATTACATTGAATACTCGTCAGTGGTTTCAACTTAAACAGACAGACAAACAGACAGACAGACAGATTACTTTATTCACTCAAGTAAATGTGTACAATATGTACAAAGTTTTCCAGTAGTAAACATACAAATAAATGCACACAGGTTCCATGCAATATCAATTTTCTGTATAACATGAAGCAATAAACATGTTATATAATAAATATATATTAAAGCTTGTTTCCAAGGGGAAATATGCATAATCTAAAAATTAAGTATGTTGTTACGCTTCATCAATTAAGATCTTGACCTTGGATAAAAATATGCATTTAGCTTATATGTTTACAACTATAACATTTTTTTAAATTTGAAACTCTAACATAATAAATTGAATAGAGCATAACATAATAGAAACTTAGAATGGTTTCCAATATAGCATCATATGCACTTTACAGAATTGCGGGACTGAATTGATTTATTTGATGATAGCTACAGGTATATAGATATATCAAACGATTGCTAATTAAGCCGTCTTGATACTTAATAATGCAGTACTAAAATTTTGCCAAAAGTATACGGATGAATTTACATAGGTTCAACAGCTTTGCATCATTTGTTGAGTTAATTATGTTTGCGAGACTGTAATCATTATCTACTAAGTCAAAGTTATTTAGATACATATTACGCTCATTGTTAAAATAACTACACGTAATCATATAATGTCTTTCTATACCCGGGAAATCACCTGTGCACAGAGGGCAGAATCTATCTAGAAAAGCGGTACCATCATAACGTCCCATCTCTGACGGGAGTCTTGTATTACATGTTCTAAATTTAAATAGAGTAATATAGTACGACGTGGGATTAAGTTAAGATACCTTTCATAGGTATGTGACGTTTTAAAGCTGTTGCATATACGACCTTTGTTTGATGTTTGCATTTGATCATGCCATAATCGTTTATATTGATCAATCAATTGAGTTTAATTCGTACTTTTATTTACGGAATCCTTCCGACAGAATTTAAAATGTCTCTGATTTTATTCAACCATTTGAAATTTTGATCTGAATGGTTAAGAATGTATTGATACAAGATATAGGAGAGTTTAGTTTGTTTTCCTAGTAAAAGTCTAACCCAGAAAGATATCATCCTAGTCTTAACTGTGACTTCTACAGGATATCTGCCTAGTTCACCTAGTAGCATATAGTTTGGGGTACTTTTTCTAGCACAGATTATTCTTCTTAGAATTGTATTATGGACCTTTTCAAGTAGCTCTAAGTTCTCATAACCAAACATTTCAGATCCATAAGATAGGATAGGCAATACAGTGTGGTCGAATAGTTTTACGGTAAGATCAATTGGTAAGTCAGCGTAATTGCATCTTGAATACAATAGATTCAGGGCCTTATTTGCTTGTTGTGCCACATGTTTCCTTGCATTTAAAAGAGAACCGTTGTTGGTCAAAGTCATTCCAAGATAGTGATAACTTTCTTCAATAGCTATGGTCTGGTCGCCAGTGTAAAATTAAATTTATTTTTTTGCATTTCTACTAGTCTTGTCAATATTAACTTTTAGTTTCCAAACTTTGCCATTTATGAAATATTGAAGTAGTTTATGCCATAGACCAAATCGCACAAAAAAGTCTTTGTTTACGCTTTTTTTAAATTTCAATTAATGCATGTAATTTAAATAATGTAAATAAATGATCCGAGCACGAGTAGCCACTCCTAAAACCTGCTTGTGATTCGTTCAAGAGTTCAAACTCTTCCACATAGTTATTGAGCCTTGTATTTGAAACAGCAGTAAATAATTTACCAAGACATGACAATATTGTGATTGGTCTATATGAATTAGTACTTTTCGAATCACCTTTATTTTTATAGATTGGATATATCCATCCTTCTAGCCAAACAGGTGGGACATGTCCGTAATCTAGAATAATGTTAAATAACTGTTCAAAATTGGTAAAAGCATGAATTTTGTACTCTTAATGTACCCGTTTATAGTGATGGGCCGACAATTGCCGACAATCGAACAATCGTCGGTGTAAAATTTCAGAGCGACATCGCCGACGTCACTTCGGCCAGTCGATAAATCATCGATCTTTTCGTGTTTTAGTATACTTTTCTCTTTTTACTGATATTTGGGTTAATTTCTCCAATTTTTAGCAAGGGTAACTACTCTAACTCGTTTTGTACCCTGCTTACTGGATTTATGTTAAGATTCTCTTCTGGTTACGGGGTACCAGCATTAAGCATGGCTGCAAAGTCAGATGCAGACGAAGAGCTTTGAATCATTTACAATAATCTCCGTGCAAAGGCGCTACAAAGAGTGTCTGGGTTCATACAGTGACTCTTTGTTACATACAGTCCATGTATTCGTGAATTTGAATTTGCGGAAACCAACAAAAGACTTACTTAGTAAAACAAAGGTATGATAGTGAGGTTTGCAATTATTTATGAAAATGATCGTAGAATGTTTCAGTATTTAGTTATCCCAGGAATGCTATGTTATATAGTATCCCTATTTATCCTAAACAACCAAAATTTGTAATATCCGAATACCGTTATACCCGATATGCAGTTACTTTCAAACATATTTTTTCATAGTCGAAGGGTCTTTGACGATGATACATTTGCATTACATTGCTGTTCATCGTCAAAGCCACTTGTTCTTTAAAAGCTAACAGGTAAACGACTCAATCTGAGTCGCGTTCGTTTTCCTATTTAACGCACAAATTTCCGTAAAACTTGTGTATAATTCGATGAATTATAGTATAATCTATCAACATGACCAAAAATATACCTTCAACAGACGAAAGTTATCAAATATATTGCCGATGTTTCATACTACCCTTAGTTTCAAAATTTTCCTCGTAAATGCTTTGGATTAAGTCCGTAGCATTCCGGAAAGTATGTAAATTGATCTGATTCAATAGACGCATGAACAAGCGTCTTAAGCTGTTGACTTTGTAAGAGGACAATTCCATAACTAAAATGGTCAACAAGACGAAATAAAAAAAGACCAATTTAGTTATGGGACCCAGAACTAATTTTTTCATATCAAATCATTTATCTCAATTCTATTGTGTTGTTTTTACTTTCAAGAATCTTAAATTAAGTTAATTCTTCTCTTGCACTTAATTTGTTTATTTGTTTATTTGTTAATAGTTCTTTTTGGAAACACACTTAATGGAATATTGTTTTCCTTTTCTAGTAAATGCATCTAGAATTCTAGAATGAGGGTGTGTTGACACTACACATGTCCATGGAGCATATCATGCTGTACAAATGATCAAGAACCAGAATGAAACAAAAACCAAATCATACCGTTGGAAGAAATAATGCCTAATTACATGACATTTAAACGTTGTATATATAGATGAAAGATATTGCTGTGTTTAAGATAATAATTATGTAATATTGTTTACCATGTACATGTATAGATGTGTTTTGCAATACACCAGTTATTATTTAATAAAGAAATATCATACTTACTGTTGTAAATATTTGATTATTTGACTCCTGTGGAACATATAGTAAAGAAGAAAACTTAAATAAGAATTTAGAGGAATAACTGTTATCTTATTGTTCCAGGGACCGATTATCCGATTATGTCCGATTAATCGCATCGGTTGTTTCATCCGATTATGCCGATTAATCGGATGGCAATTTCAGCCGATTTGCCCATCACTAGCTAGAAGTAAGACATCAATTTTCAAATAAAAGTCGCGATAATCACCTAAATTTTTCAAATCAAATGTTTGAAACATATGTTTGGCATGAATATACTCTTCTTTTGAAATTGTATCATTTGTTAATGAGGAATAAAACTCATCTATGGAGGGGATTTGACATTCATCAAATTTTCCCCAACTATTCATGTATTCATAGGGATAGAAACCTTTTCTCAATAAACATTCAACATGTTTTATTTTATTTCACTTTGAAAATGTGTAAATGGTTGGATGTTGACATCTTCACCATTTATAGTTAGATTCTCAACCAGAGTTTCTAAAGAGGAGGGTAAGAATCCTAACGAATCTATAAACCTTAGGTTTCCTATACTAAAACTAATATATTTTTCCATGGTTTGCCGTATGCATTTGATTTTTTTATGTTTTTTTAAATAATCCAATGCTTCGACATAACAAATGAGCATCAAAATTTTTCAAATTATTGAAAATGACAGGAATGAAATTAACTTGTTTACATTGTAGGTTACAGTTCATATGAGCTGCACCTATATATTTCCAGTAGTATGATCATGCTGCCTAGCTTTTATATCTTAATCAATGAAAAACTTGTTCCATAAGCAACATCTATTACTTAACTGAAATATTGTTTCTTCATTTGAATTTAGAGCTAATGGTTTTATGTTTTTAAGACGCTGACCTATATCCTGATTTTCTGTTAACAAACATTCTAAAAGTTTTTTAGGAGCATCACAATCTCTGTACAGAACTGTTTACTTGCTGTAAACAGGGTCGGTGGATACCAATTTATAAGCAAAGGATCATGGTTCCAATAATTGAGTTTTAACTGTAGACCCTAACTGATTAGATGTATCTAATGACTTTTTAGGGTCTCAAAATCTGCATATATAACATAGGGAACTCTTGATATATTCTTTAAATTGTAGGTAACAATCTTCGAGGGATGGTAATTCAGTTCTTTGAGCATCTTGATCTTGACAATAGTCAATATGATCATCTAGCAATGTTTGATTGGTAAATCCATGAAGACAATATCTACAGAAATAACCAAGTGTGTTTCCTTTTCGAAAGTAAGTAAGAAACCTATTTATGTTTTGAATAAGCACATAGTGTGAAGTTGTTTCTGATTGCAGTAAAAGTAAATCAATGTGGTGGAAACCCTGTCGACAGTGTGTATTGCGTAAAGGCAAAACATCATTATACTCAAATGCATAAACATTGACAGATATAGATGGGTTTTGATTTTCAAATTTCACAGCACCAAAGAAAACATTTTTGATCCATATTTCTAATATTTAACAGAGAGTGGGAACGTCGATTTTTTTAGGTAGTTCTATAAAACTAGATCCTGACAATGGTGAACAATTTACAGTGTGCATGATTAATTTAAACACTTTTTTCAACACCTACCAGAGCCTTCTCTTATGTATTTTTCAAAACTTTCAAACAATTTTTGGAAAGCCTCTAAGTTTAGTGTGGTATAATTCCTACTTCTAAAATATAGTCTTGATGTTTTGTGGCTGATCTTGTTATTCTTCTTTAACTAATTCCACCTGCACAGATAAATAACATTTAATGGCGTTGTTTTGAATTCTTTAATTAAAAAATTTCTGAATATTTTGTTGTGAAATAGCAAAAAAGGTTAGTAGGTGGAGAAGAAGGTCTTGGGGGTGGAGAAGTAGTTCTTGAAGATGGAGAAGTAGGTCTTGATGTCATTACATAATTATGATTCATAGGTCTTGAGGGAGGAGAAGAAGGTCTTGGGGGTGGAGCAGCAGTTCTTGAAGATGGAGAAGTGGCTGTTGAAGTCATTACATAATTATGATCCATAGGTCTTGAGGGTGGAGAAGAAGGTCTTGAGGGTGGAGCAGCAGTTCTTGAAGATGGAGAAGTGGCTGTTGAAGTCATTACATAATTATGATCCATAGGTCTTGTGGGTGGAGAAGAAGGTCTTGAGGGTGGTGAAGTAGTTCTTGAAGATGGAGAAGTAGATCTTGAAGAGGTGTTATTATGATGTGGATTTTATGATTGAATTTCATGACTGTGATTTATATCAACAAATGATCTTGTAGTGGATACTGTGTTATCATTTGACGGTAAGTCCATCTGTTTTATCTTTTTTATGCGTCCACCATGTTGATGTTTTGCTTTTACATGGTTTTGTAAATAATCCTTTCTTCGAAATTCATTCACAGGTGAAAAATGTACTATGTGACAACACATGTCTATGATAATTGCTTTTAGTCTTATAATATTTCATGCAAATATCACATTGAAATCCATGTTTTTGTCGTTTATTTTCCTTATTTTCATTACATTCCAACTTTCGTTTTAATTCATTAATTTGTTGTTGTAAAATCTTACTATCATCAGGATATTTTTTCATTAGGTCATCAAAATTTATGTCCGATATAGTGAAAGGTCTTTTTCAAACTGAGAGTGGCATACAATGCTGTCAGTTAATAGTGATTAACATAAAATCCCGCCAAAATTTGAAGAAAAAAGTACACCAAAAATATTGCGCTCAAATTTATTGCTGGAAAAAGTACATGAAAATTTAAATATTGTAGAAAAAAGTACATCAACATTTTAGTATTGCTGAAGGAATGTTTTAGATATTGTAGGAAACCCATTTCAATCTTTCCAAATGACTACCCTTTGTCTTCTGATTTTCTTCGATGGTTCCCTTTTAAACCCCATTTTTCCTTTTTTTTCTCTGCAAGTTTCACAAATGGTTGTTTTACAAACAACTTTTTCTTCACTTCATTTAATATTTGTCCACCATTTTGTTGTATCTCCACAGGGTTGTCTTTCTGACTGTTTTCATTGTCATTTCTCGATTTTGAAAGCAAATGTTTATATTTTGATATAGGAATCAACACTAATTCCTGAGCCATGATTCACAAGGTTTTATTATTGAAATAAACTGCTAGAAATATTTAAATAGAATGGCTTTCCTCCTTTTCTGCGATAATCCTTTGGTTATTGCTTTACGTATGATATGTGTGTAACGTTTTAATCTTTTTTTATCTCCCTCAGATATCGTTAGATTTCCAGCTAGAAAATTGTTAATTACTTCAATAATTACACTAATTTGTGATTTTGTCAAGTTTTGTTATTAAAAGTTTTTGTTGTTGTTCGCAGGTATTTAACAGAAATTTCAAAAGTAATTTTCTTTCTGTATTTTATCCCCCATAATTATATAAGAGTTTGATGAGGAAATATGTCTGTACGCAATTTATATAACTGATTTGAATGTGGGGTAATATCTATCAGTAAGTAATTGTATTTCTTCTGTGTAGCTTTTCTGTAGGCATCCATAAAATAACTTGTTTCACCTGGAAACATTTGTTTTGCTAATGTTTGAATCTGTAATTGGTCTCTTTGATTGTTAAACAACACAAAATAATGGCTGTTTAAACTGATGGTTCGAAAGTATTTCCCTCATGTGAACAGCTTTTGCACCACAAAAAATACTGAACAATTGTGATGATGACTATAAATTGTGAATAAGTTGACCATATCTACACTTGTTGAGGCCTTTTGCACCAGATCATCAATCACCTATATTTTAAAATCAGACTCTATACACCACGTGTCCATATCTTTTTTGGTTGGTAAACCTTAAAAAAAGTCTATGTTTTCCACATGTTTTTTCATATCATCAAACAGAGGTTGATAGATAGAATAGCAATAGATGATTCTCTTTGGGATCCTAGTAAACATGTGTTGTACATTTTTAATAATTTAAATAGAAAGGTTGACTTTCCACTTCCACTCGCTTCTGCTACCATGAAGGTGGCTGGACATTCGAATTTAATCAATGTATCCAACATGATTTTCATGCATTAAACTCAAACAACACAATAAATAGAAATCAACAACAAACCTAATTAAATACACTACTTTATTAGAGGTCTACATATTTGGTTATTGAAACAAACATTTTGTACGCAATATGGAAACAAATAACTAACATAATTATATACAAATGAATCATTACAGTCATAAACATTTGAAAAACTATGTACAATATCATTAAAAGATATACCATTCATTCGTTGCAGGAGGAAAAACAAACAGTACATTCCACATACATCGCTTTTCACACTTTGTAATTGTTTAGTATTTACAGCTAAAGTTGAAAAATGATAGGTATAGTTTGGGAGATGAGAATTAAAGTAGTCAATGGGTTTCCCATAGCTATCAAAATGCAATGACAATAGTATTTGGTTTCTGTCCTTGAAATAAATTATCCCATGTAAACATTGTAATTCCAGAAGCAATGGTTTGGGAACGACACTCAAGTCGACTGAATGGGTACTTAGCTGTACCACTCTTCAACATCTCAGAATGGGCAACAATTAAAGCCGGATTGACTCTTTTTAGCTTTTTTTGATTTTTTAGCAAGAAGGTAAATATCTGTAATATGTACTTTATAGTTTGGTATTTCATCACTCGATGACAAACAAAATGCTGGAGAACTACGATACAACTTTAATTTGATATTCACTTGATTTAACAAGTAACGTTTAATGGTAAATAAATAATGATATATTGGCCCCCGTAACTTCAATGTTTTTGAGTCTGCAATGTACTTTTGTCGTAAATACAACTCATTGTTTGATCCGTTAGTATCACAGTCTTCGGGGGCATCATTATCATCTTTGATTAAAAGTTGTGAGGATAATTGAGAAAATGTAGCATCTTGTCCAGTGTATAATAAGGCATGAAATATGGCTGTATAAGGATTGTAATTAGAAGATATAACAGCCTTGTTTTGTACAGTCACTTCTGTACTTGAAAATAATGCCTTTAAAAACATATCCACAGGTCCCACCTTTGTACCTGTTATTGCAGTCCCATCTGGGTTTGTTATTTTCAATTTCACACACAGTTGAGTTTCTCTAAGATCAAGGTAGTCCATTGAATTCTGTCCACTAATTTGAAACTCAATAGGTGTATCATCTGACACTTGAGATAATGGTCAAATCTCTTGAAAGTAGACATCACTGACGGTTACTTGAGTGGGTGGTAAATCAAACAATAGCAATTCGTTGGGAATACCTTCCGAAAAACCCTCTTGCGAAAAATAAGACAATCTTTAATTTCCAAATACGTCCCACATTGTAATAGGTTTCTGTGAATTTCTGCGAGGTTTTGGGGATTTTTTACGGTTTTAGTCACTTTTTCCCTATTTTCACTTTTTTTGACAATTTTCACAGGTTTTTTGATAGTTTTCACAGATTTTTTATACAGTTTTATTCAATTCTTACCTTATTTTCACAGCTGTTTTTGTCCCCTTTTTTGGTGCTGACTGTATGTTGTCTACTTGTCTTGTTGAATCGCTTTCTGTTCACAGGATATGTTACACTCGAAGGTCTTTCTAACTTATGTGCAATGGATGAAATTTCAGATGTTTTTATACCATCTCGTTTCAGTTCACTTTTTGCTTGGTTAACAGTCTGCTCTGCTGGGGAAACCGAGTTGATTGTCACACTATTGCTTTCTGCAGATGACTTGTGTGGTATTGAAAATCCTTTTCCAACTTGAGGTTTGTTGTTTTTGAAATAGTCTACCCATTTTTGTGGATTTGGAAGACATAACTTAGATTGATTCATAATTGAGGTAAAATGGATAACGTTTAAAATGAAGTGTAAGATACACTGGTGAACTTATAAATGAAGCAAATCCTCGATTATATTGAACTCGATCTCTTGAAAGTCTAACCTGTTTAAAGGTAAATAAAATGGAGTATCAAATGTATATGTCCAACCACTTCTAGTATTGTTTTCTATTCTTATCCATTCACTATGCTTTCTTTGCTGGAGTAAATAAATAAAATATCATCCAAACCTTTTTTTTAACTTTGGAATCTTCTTGTAAACTGAATTCGCACAAAGCAACTTTCCAATACCCATCAAAACTAAGTGGTTGTTTTAACTGAATTGTGAATTTATATGGTTTGTTCTCAGTAAACACATGATTATTTCACTATCCCTCACAAACATATAGCGTTCCATGTTTACTTCTCTTGAACTTGATCCGCATCAATCCTACTGTAAAATGATTTTGGAAATCCTTCCCATCGAACAAAATACTGCAGTTTACCATTGACTGTTCGTTTTTTATTATCTTTTCAACATACCATAGGCTTTCTTCATTTTTGTTGTTCGGTACGAATGATGAACTACTTTTGGCAGAAGTCGGTGAGTGCTAAAAATAGTTCGGTGACGTATATTTACGTAAACAAAATAGTTCTAAAATATCGAGTTCTCATCTTATGTACCACAATAAGATAAGTTCGAATAAATTTCGAATGAAGCATCAGAAAAAAAGAAATAACTTAATATTTACGCTAGCCATCCGCATGACCCAGCCGCCATGACCTCGCTGTGACTCTTTTAATTCTGTTTCCGGTAGGAAGACACAAACTGTATCTCCTACTTGAAGAGGTTGGGTTTGTTTCACTTCCGTTTCCTGTGTGAATGTCTTCACGTTACGAATTTTTGACGTTTTTTGATAGTTTTCACAGATTTTTTATACAGTTTTATTCAATTCTTACCTTATTTTCACAGCTGTTTTTGTCCCCTTTTTGGTGCTGAATGTATGTTGTCTACTTGTCTTGTTGAATCGCTTTCTGTTCACAGGATATGTTACACTCGAAGGTCTTTCTAACTTATGTGCAATGGATGAAATGTCAGATGTTTTTATACCATCTCGTTTCAGTTCACTTTTTGCTTGGTTAACAGTCTGCTCTGCTGGGGAAACCGAGTTGATTGTCACACTATTGCTTTCTGCAGATGACTTGTGTGGTATTGAAAATCCTTTTCCAACTTGAGGTTTGTTGTTTTTGAAATAGTCTACCCATTTTTGTGGATTTGGAAGACATAACTTAGATTGATTCATAATTGAGGTAAAATGGATAACGTTTAAAATGAAGTGTAAGATACACTGGTGAACTTATAAATGAAGCAAATCCTCGATTATATTGAACTCGATCTCTTGAAAGTCTAACCTGTTTAAAGGTAAATAAAATGGAGTATCAAATGTATATGTCCAACCACTTCTAGTATTGTTTTCTATTCTTATCCATTCACTATGCTTTCTTTGCTGGAGTAAATAAATAAAATATCATCCAAACCTTTTTTTTAACTTTGGAATCTTCTTGTAAACTGAATTCGCACAAAGCAACTTTCCAATACCCATCAAAACTAAGTGGTTGTTTTAACTGAATTGTGAATTTATATGGTTTGTTCTCAGTAAACACATGATTATTTCACTATCCCTCACAAACATATAGCGTTCCATGTTTACTTCTCTTGAACTTGATCCGCATCAATCCTACTGTAAAATGATTTTGGAGATCCTTCCCATCGAACAGAATACTGCAGTTTACCATTGACTGTTCGTTTTTTATTATCTTTTCAACATACCATAGGCTTTCTTCATTTTTGTTGTTCGGTACGAATGATGAACTACTTTTGGCAGAAGTCGGTGAGTGCTAAAAATAGTTCGGTGACGTATATTTACGTAAACAAAATAGTTCTAAAATATCGAGTTCTCATCTTATGTAAATTATCAAAAATACATAACTTGTTGAAAAGCTCAATTGAATCGAAACAACTATAGATGCAATAAAAAAGGTATTTTTGACTGAGATCGATAATCGCTGGCTCATTAATTTTACGACTGTAAGTCACGTGATCTAACCACGCGAAAAGTTGTCAGAAGAAGCTAGACGCCATTGCTGTCGACACAGTCACACCGTGTGTATTTTGCGCTTTATTTCTGCAGTTTTTATTATATATTTGTATTTGCTGTTAATGTCCATGTGATCGTTTGATTGCCGCATCATCGTTGCATATCATTTTTATGGGTCACTGAATAAACTAAACGACCTTGACTTGGTTGTTTACATTGTCAAAAATTTTAAGTCGTTAAGTTGTATTAGGAAAATTATAATTGTCATTTATTTTGTACACTGATATAATTAATTGTATCATACTGGGCTCTTAATTTAAAACCGTAAAGGGGGCCAGTTTGTTGGAACATCGTTTGTTGCATAAAATCGAATCAAACACAATTTCCTGTTTCATTTTAAGTGAAATACATTACGGACACATAATGACGTATGTGATTTCGCATAGTGAGTAGTTCTATCGCCATGTCTTTGAGTTGAATGTATGTTTGTTTGATTAGTTGTGGATCTTTTTTTTATTGTTAATCTGGTGTACTGATACAGTTAATTTGTGTATTGAGCTTCATTTACTTAATTGGGTGATTCAGTTAACTTAGAATTAAAAGTCTGCTTGTTTGATATAGGTGGATATTTTACGTTTTTATAAGTATTATTTATACAGTTAATTTTGGTATGTCACAATGTCATCATAATAATTAACATAAACTGTGTATAGCATTTGACCAAATAGTTTCAGTTGATTAAAATTATACTCATAGACCTGTTAAAGAAATCCAAAAACTCTACTGCTGAAAAGAGGCGCATTTAAGTGATTTTTAACTCCCCCCCCCCCCCAAAAAAAAATTAATAGCTATTTTCAAGTAATTCTACATTAAAGTTGTCTCGTTATAAATTATTGAAATTGATATCTTGGGAGTTGACTTGCACATACAAATTACATATACATTAAAATAAGAGTTGATTTCTTGGAGTTGAACTTGCACATACAAATTGCATATACATTAAAACAAGAGTTGATATCTTGGAGTTGAACTTGCACATACAAATTGCATATACATTAAAACAAGAGTTGATATCTTGGAGTTGAACTTGCACATACAAATTGCATACAAAATCTTAACAGGAGTTGACATCTTGGAGTTGAACAATAGCAAAACTTGGTATCTTAGAGTTGAATTTGCATAGCAAATTGAACAAGATAGAAGAAAAACTATTATTGAAGTTCAGTGAGCATCCTCAATGCTAAATTGTTCATAACTGAAGACTTAACTCATTTATAATATTAATTGCAGAATTATTTGTTTTTCAGAATTTACAGCTTAGAAGTTAATTGGATTTTTTTTACCTCCACCACTGAATTATGTGGGGTAGCTTGGCAGAAGCTTACGGATAGAATGTGGTAAGTACCTGGTTAAGGCCTAAATGAAGTCCAGGAAAGCTGGTTAGGATAACTGTCCGCCACGATATGACTGAAATAATGTTGAAAATGGCGTAAAACCCGATCAAACAAACACACTGGATTGCATTTTAATTATCTTTCAAGAAGATGAGCCAAGAAAAGTTCAAGTGCGTGGTGAAGATGTCCTGCTTAAAACAGTAACGATGGATGATTCAACGGCCAAGACAAAAGTTACGTTATGGAGAAGTACTGCACAGTCCCCTGTCAGAACAGGGAATTACGTTACTATAACAGACGTGGTGGTGAATGTGTACCAAAATGTTACTTCGTTGTCCACAACTTCAAGATCAAGTATAGAGGTATGTACAATTTTAACAATAAAACTTTTTTAACAACTTTATTTAGCATATGATTTCAATAAAAAGCAGTGAGCAGGTTTTTTTACTTGTTCAGTGATTTATGGTCGTCCTTTTGAAAACATGTTTGGGTTGCTTAAGTTAGGGAATATACCTTACAAAATATAGTTATTTAGAAAGAACATGTTGCAGTGACAACCATATTGGGATTATCAGACAATTGTTAAAAAATAAAACCATGTTTTCTTTACTTTTACAACATTGGCTGCCTGGTTCTTTGCTTTGAAGTGTTCAAATATTACCAATTTTGGACTTGGGAAATTTTGACACCATTTCAGGAAAAATCAGAATTTGTATCCGCTGGGAACCGTTACCCTTGTCCGTATCATCTAAACAAAAAAACAGCACTATGTTCAGTTTTATCCTCTTACTTCTTCTGTTTGCTTGATAATGGGATCATGAAACATTGTTTTTTATAGGTCAGACTCTCCAGTTTACTGTATACTAATTAAGTTTTCCACTTAAAAAGCTACTTTGACATGAAAACTGACAAATTTTCAGTGCTTGCTTGGTTATTTCTGTTGTTAGTGCTTTTATTCTGAGCAGGTGAAAATGGTGATTATATTTCACTGCTTTATTGTAAAGGAATTTTTGTGCACCCTGCTAAAATGGTGTACATTGTTAAAAGCAATAATAGTTTTTCATGAATTAAGGTCTATAACATGCTAGACCTAGTTATATGCAATAATAGTTAATACTACTACCTAGTTTTCTCCGAGATTTTTAACATGCTCCTGGAGAGCCTGCAATAAAATACCTGTTGTTGATGAGGTTCATTTTCCAAAATGTGAAATTTTACTAGTACCATTGGCTTCATTCATGCTATACACATTATTTTCAGGTGTCTGACATGCCATTTGAAGAAAGAACGATAACGGTTGAAGCAATAGGAATAGAAAATGGAGATGTAGAATTGTATTTGAACGATGGATCTGAAATGAACATTTCAGCAGAGATGTTATCAGCTGCATTTGGGGACGAAGGAGCAGATATTGAAGCGGCTGTTTCTTCTGGTCCAATAACCCTTCTTGTTTCTACAAAAGGAAATGACATCGTTGAAATAGTGTCAAAATTTTATTACATATAATTAAGAATTCCTTTTTATAAGTTTTTTGTTTGTTTTGTTGTTAAAATCATGCATTTAAGGGAATAATTTGTTCACATTGTTGATAAGAAATGGCAAATTAGTATTAATTGTCTTCAGTATGTTTGGTAAATTGCCAGTCCCACTAAAAGAATTATGTATAAGTATTGCCATTACAGTCTTGATTTTCCTTGTTGATCAGAACCATCAGTGTTACATTGAAAATTTTCAACATTTGTAGATTACTAAGATAGAATTTTTTTATACAAAGTAATTACTTAAATGATAAGTAAAGTTTTAACTTAAGCTTATATTTAAATTTATTATGTATAAGTGTAGTCCTTGGCGAATGTTTAGCAATATTTTCATAGGTACTGGTGATGTTTTGTTTTCAGTGTCTTGTACATAATGGACATAAAACACTGTGTTGCATTTCTGTGATACTAAGCAATTTTTGTATACTCGCCTGAGCAAAAGTGCTCAAAGTTGTGATTTATGATTGCAAGATGTCCGTTTTGCATTGTTCATTCTCTTTTCCGGTTATTAGACTTTATAATGTAATAAACAGCATTTTGTTTTCATATTGAATATAAAAATGTTTGTATGTATCTTTGCACAGGTCATAGATAATAAGGTAATATATATATACAGTACAACCTCTCAAGAGCAGCCCTCTCTTGAGCAACAACCTCCCTTTAACAACAGTATGATTTTTTCCACTGCATGATTTAATGAGTAATTAAACCCCCGCAAACGAAGTTTGAGAGGGGGTAATATTGGAGTCGCTCGGTCAGACGTTGGTCGGTCTGTCCGTCCGTCCGCATACAATATCACAAGTTTGTGGAGTGAATTACTTCCATATTAATGAAGCGATTGCAATGAAACTTGAAATATGTTATCACCATGAAGTGTAGATGTGCAAGACACAATTTACATGCCAAGTGATTCACTCATTCCAGAGTTATATGCCCTTGATGTGTAATGGCATTCTTAGTTCATTAATGTTTGTGGAGCAAACTGCTTCCATATTTTTCAAGTGATTGAATTGAAGCTTGAAATATATTATCAATATGAAATGTTGAAGTGCAAGACACAATTTTCATGCCCAGTGATCCACTCATTGCGGAATTATCTACCCTTGAACATAGCCATATAGTGTACTATCGCATTCTTAGTGTCATGGCGGTGGCTAGGGTAATAGTAACCTCGGTGACAGCTCTAG